>PVIY010020802.1:0-43436 GCA_004026745.1 Myrmecophaga tridactyla
GCTTCCCAGGCTGACAGCAGGAGGAGGGGGGGCTGGGGCCTTCTCTTCCGGAATGGGGGTCCCCTTAGTCCTGTCTCAGGAATCTCACCTAGATGTCTGACGGGACGTGGAATCCTCCCTCCGCTGACCTGATGCTGCCTTCTCAGAACAAACCCCTCCCTCAGCCTCCCATGGCGGAAGTCAGGAAGCATCACATCCGGCCACGCTGCCCTGGGCTTCCCAGGCCGACAGTAGGGGTTCGGGGGGCTGGGACCTTCTCTTCCGGAATGGGGGGTCACCTTAGTCCTCCCTCAGGGTCCTCACCTAGATATGTGATGGGATGTGCGATCCTCTCTCCGCTGACCTGAGGCTACCCTCTCAGAACAAACCCTTCCCTCAGCTTCCCATGGCGGAAGTTCGGTAGCCCCACATCCGGCCACGCTGCACTGGGCTTCCCAGGCTAACAGCAGGAGGAGGGTGGGGCTGGGACCTTCTCTTCCGGAATGGGGGTCCCCTTAGTCCTCTCTCAGAGTCCTCACCTAGATGTCTGACGGGACGTGGGATCCTCCCTCCGCTGACCTGAGGCCGCCCTCTCAGAACAAACCCCTCCCTCAGCCTCCCGTGGCGGAAGTCAGGAAGCCCCACATCCGGCCACGCTGCCGTGGGCTTCCCAGGCCGACAGTAGGGGTTCAGGGGGGCTGGGATCTTCTCTTCCAGAATGGGGGACCACTTAGTCCTCCCTCAGGATCCTCACTTTTGATGCTTCACAGCACCTGGGATCCTATGTCACCTGACTGGAGGTCACCCTTTGAGAACAACCTCCTGCCCCTGGGATCCCAAGGTGTACATCAGGAAGCACCACGTCCAGTCCCAATGCCAGGGTCCCCCAGGGCTGACAACAGGGTGGAGCTGGATTCTGGGAGTCATTCTGTTCTTGATGGGGGACCCTTCAGTCCTCCCTCAGGGTCCTCATCTTGATCCCTGTCCTGACCGTCCCTCTGAGATCTGAGTCTCCCTCAGGTCAAACCCTCACTTCTAACCCCTGAGAGTGGAGTGGGAATGGGGCAGCTCTCAGCCTGATGCCCTGCCCCAGGTCTCCCAGGGCTGACAGCAGGGGATCTGGATTCCAAGGGTCCCTCTGTTTTAGATGTGGAATCCCTCAGTCCCTCCTCAGGCTCCTCACCTTGATGCCTGGCCTGCACAATCAGGTGTCACATCACCATGGAAACAATCTAATTAAAGGTCCCACCCCAAATATTAAAAGAACATGGCTGCCTCCTCGAGTAGGATTGGAATTAAAAGAACATGGCATTTCTGAGATACATCACAGTTTCAAACCACCACAAAAGTTAAAGGTATTTTAGCTTCTTTCTGCCTCTCTCTCTCTACGTCCCTCCCTCACTCCTTTCCTTCTTTCTTTCTCCCTTACCTCCCCTTCCCTTTCCTTCCTTCTTTTGTTGCATATGGATGTCCAAGTTTTCAGCCGCTATTTGTTGAAAGGAAAATACTTTCCCCATAAAATTGCACGTTTGTCAGAAGTAAGTTAACTATGTGTGTCGGGCTTATTTCTGGGAACTCTTCTGTATATGTAATCCTTTTGTGTTCTTTCACCAATTGTTCATTATCTTGATTACTGTAGTTTTAAATTAATTCCCCAAACCAAGTAGTGCAATTCCTCCAGATTTGTTCTTCTATACTATGTTGTGTTGGTTATTCTAGGACTGTTGTGTTGGTTATTATATTCCATATAAACTTTAGAATCAGCTTGTTGACATCTACACAATTTTTTTTTTAAGAATTTAACTGGCATTGCATTGACCCTATTAACAAGTTGGGGGGGAAGCACTGACATACTAACAGTATTGTGTTTTCCAATCTATGAACACAAATACCTCTCCATTTATTTTACTCTTCTTTGATATTTCATAGTGTTTTGTTGTTTTCCACACACAGATTCTGAAGTTACTGTGATAGATTTATGCCTATGTATTTTATTTTTTGGAACATAATAAATGATATTTTTTTATTTTAAATTCAAGTTGTTCATAGCTGCTATACAGGAAATAAATTGGCTTTTATATATTAGTCTTGTTTCCTGTGACCTTGTGTGCTGGTTTGAAAGTATGTATCCTAGAAAAGCCATGTTTTAATCCTGATTCAATCTTGTGGAGGCAGCCACTTCTTTTAATCCTGATCCAATAATGTAGGTTGAAATTTTTCGATTAGATTAACTCCATGGAGATGTGACATGCCCAATGTTGGGTATTGATTTTTTATTAGATGAGGATGTGACTCCATCCAATCCAGATTGGTGTTGATTAGTCTACTAAGGTCCTTTAAAAGAAGTAACATTTTGGAAAGAGCTCAGAGCAGACAGAGCTTACAGAGCCATCAGAGCCTAGCAAAATGACAGAAGCCTCAGAGCTGACAGAAACTTGCCAGTAAAGCTGACACAGATGTGGACACGTGAAGAACAGAGACACAGATGTTTGGAGATGCTTGGAACCCCACAGATGTTGCGATGAGATGTTAAGCAAGCCATAACCTAGAGAGAGCCAAAGGAAACCAAGAGATTAAAGCCAGCCCTGGAGAAATAAAGTGAGGAACCTCCACAGGACAGAGGCTGAGAGCAACATAGTCCAGGAGAAAGTCCAAGATTCCAGCCACATGACTACCAAACTGACATAAGTGCTTCTGTCTGACCCATTGGCCTTTCTTGAATGAAGGTAATCTCTTGTTGGTGCCTTAATTTGGACATTTTCCCTTCCTTAGAACTGTAAACTTGTAACTTTTTAAATTCCCCGTTATAAAAGCCATTCCAGTTCTGGTGTATTGCATTCTGGCAGCTAGCAAACTAACACACCTTGTTATAATCACGTTTTAGTACTAGGAATTTCCTCTGTTTGTTTTTTAAATTGTATCTATGAGATTTTCTGCATAGACAAACATGTAATCTGTACAAACAAATACAAGTTTATTTCTTCCTTCCCCAAACATATGTACTTTATTTCCTTTTCTTGTCTTATTTCATTGTCTACGATTTCCAGTATAACATTGAATCAGAGTGGTCAGAGGAGACATCTTGGTTTTCCTCCCGTTCTTAGGGAGAAAGCATTTATTTTCTCATCTTTTAGTTTGCTGAGACTTTTTATCATAAATGTATGCTGCATTTTGACATATGTTTTTTGCATTAATTGAAATGATCATACAATTCTTCTTCTCTAGCCTGTTGATGTCGTGAATTACAATAATTGATTTTTGAATGTTGAACCAGCTTTGCATACCTGGAATTCATTACACTTGGTCGTAGTTTATAGGTCTTTTTATACATTGTTGGATTTGATTTGCTAAGATAGTGTTGAGAGTTATTGGATACATGTTCATGTGAGATATTGGTTTGTAGTTTTCCTTTCATGTAATGTCTTTAACTGGTTTTAGTGTTAAGATAATGTTCTCAATAATGTGTTAGGAAGTGTTCTCTTTGCTTCTATTTTCTAGAATAGATTTTGGTGAATTCTCATTGATTATTCCTTAAATGTTTGGTAGAATTCACCAGTGAAAGCATCCAGTCTGGTGACTTCTCTTCTGGAAGGATATTAATTATTGATTTAATTTAATAAATAGATATAGGACTATTCAGGATATCCGTTTCTCCTTGTGTTAGTTTTTGTAGTTTTTGTCATTGAAGCTAATTTTATTTATCAAATTTGTGAACATAGGGTTGTTGTAGTATTCCTTTATTATACTTCAAATGTTCATGGGATCAGTAGTCATGGCCACTCTTTTATTTCTGGTGTTGATAATTATGACTTCTTTTTTTTCTCTTGGTTAACCTAGCTAAACATTTATTGATTGTATTGATCTCTTCAAAGAACCAGATTTTGGTTTTATCAATTTTCTCTAGTATTTTTCTTTTTCAAATTTCATTGGTTTCTTCCCTAGTTTAGATTTATTTTCTTCCACTTGCCTTGTGCTTAAATTGTTCTTTCTTCATATTCGTAATATAGAGTCTTAGGTTCTGATTTTGGATAAATATTTTCCTAATGCATACAATTAGTGATATAAATTTACCTCTAAGCGCTGGTTTGCTGAATCCCACGAATTTTGATAACTTGTATTGTCATTTAAGTTAATTTAAAATGTTTTAAAAATTTCTCTTTACACTTCTTCCTTGAACCATGATGTATTTGGGATATGTTGTTTAATTTCCAAGTATGTGGGGATTTTCTAGTTACTTTTCTGTTATTGGTTTGTAGTTCCATTGTGGTCTACGAATATACTCTGAATGATTTATATTTGTTTATAATTTAAAAATTATAAAAGTGTGTTTCATGCCCCAGATTATGGTCTATCTTGAAAAATATTCCCTGTGCACTTGAAAGGAATGAGTATTCCACTGCTGCTATATGGAGACTCTTATGATTATCAATTAGATCAAGTTGATTGATAGTACTGTTTGGGTCATCTATATTCCTACTGATTTTCTGCCTGAATCACCTATCAGTTACCAACAGGGGTATGAAAGCCTTCAACTCTGATTGTGGATTTGTCTATTTTCCTTTCAATTCCATCAAATTTTTCCACATGTATTCTGACTCTTTGTTTTGATGTGCATATACATTTATGATTGCCAAGTCTTCTTGGAGAATTGACTTCTTTATCATTATGCAATACCCTTCTTTATCCAAGATAACTTTCTTTGTTACAAAATTAATACAGCTATCTTATTTTTCCTTTGATTTGTGTCAGCATGATGTTTTCGCTTCCTAGGCTGCTTAAGGCAGATACCATGAAATGCATTAAATTAAACAATGGGAATTTATTAAGTTAGTTTTGAGGCCATGGAAATGTCCAAATCAAGGCATCATCAAGGCAGTACTTCCCTCTCAAAAACCAGATGCCAGTGATCCTTGGCTCCTCTGCCACATGACAAGGAATATAGAAGAGTCTGATAGTCTCTCCTGGGATTCATTGCTTTCAACTTCTTCCTTCCTTGGCTTTCTCTCTCTCTCTCTCTTTGTATCAATTCAGTTTATAAAGGACTGTGGTAATAGGATTAAGTCCCATCCTGAATGAAAGTGGTTCACACCTTAACTGACGTAGCCTCATCAAAAGATCCTACTTACAAGGGTTTACACCCACAGGAATGCATTCAATTTAAGAATATATTTTTCTGGAGTACATACAGCTTCAGTTCACCCACTCACACATAGCATATCTTTTTCTACTCCTTTATTTTTAACTTATCTGCTTGTTCATGTTTAAAATGGATACTTGTAGAGGACAGTTAGTTGGATATTAAATTTGTATTCACTGTGACAATCTCAGTAGTTTAATTGGTATATTTAGACCATTCACCATTTAAAGTGATTATTGATATAGTTGGATGAAATCTAACCATGTTTTCTATTTTATGTGTTTGTTCTTTATTTCTTCTCTTCTCCTCTTTTTCTGCCTGTTTTTATAGAAACAGATTTATAGAAAGCTCATGTAGAAAATATTGAGTTCCCATATAACTCCCCTTATTAAAACCTTGTACTACTGTGGTATATTTCTTACAATTGAAGAGAGTATTATTATAATATGCTATTTACTACTGTCTGTGATTTAACTTAGGGCCCACTGTTTGTGTTACACAGTTCCATCCATTCTTTAAAATTTATTCTAGTAATGTATATAAAACCTAAAATTTCCCCTTTTAGCCACATTTAAATATAGTAAGTAGAACTGTTTATTAAGTGAATTCCTCTTCCCTAGCCCCACCTCAGTCCCTGGTAACTTGTATTCTCGTTTCTGATGCTATAATTTCATTATTCTAATTATTTTACATTCAGTAAGATCACATAATATTTGTCCTTTTGTTTCTGGCTCATTTTACTCAACCTGGTGTCTTCAAAGTTCATCCATTCTGTCACATGTATCTGAGCTTCACTCCTTTTCACCGCTCAATAAGATCCCATTGTATGTATATACCACATTTTGTTTTAATTGAACATTTGATATTATTCCATTTTCTATCCTCTCTCAATATGTCAATTATATTTGTTTTTCATTTTTTAGCATTTGCTCTGTAATTTTCAATATATATCTTTTAACTTAAATCAAAGTTCACCTTCAAATAACACTATATCCCATCACAGATAGTGCAAGTAACTTATAACTGAGTATTCCCAATTCCTTCTTCAACTTATAACTGAGTATTCCCAATTCCTTCTTCTAATCCCTTAGCAATTTGCTGTCATTCATTTCACTTAATCATATGCTATAATCACACAAAATATTGTTATTATTATTTATCTGTTATAACAGTTAAGAGTTAAAAAATGTGTCAGGACTCTCCAGAGAATCAGAACTAACAGGGTATTTGCCATCCCCCACTCTAACAGTACCAAAATCTGTTAGTCAAGGTTTTGCAGAGAAAGAGAATTGACAGGATATATATATATACGTATATATACATATAATATGTGAAATAGTATATGTAATATATGTAAATATTAAGAGATTTGTTATAGGAATTGGCTCACATAACCATGGGGTTTGGCAAGACCAAATTCCTTAGAATGCAAGTTGTAACTTTGAAGAAGGTGAATTTGAATTCCCTAGGGGAATCTGACTGGCTGAAGTAGAGGCAACAATTCTTTCTGATTTCTGATACTGTCAGTTCTGGCTTTAAGGGCTCCAACTGGTTTGAGTAGGTGTCTCCTCTCATTGCTGAGGGCAGTGTCCTTTGTTGAATATACACGCAGTCAGCCATAGATGCAATCAGCTTACTATAGACGCAAATCCAACTGTGAGATGCCCTCATAGTAACAACCACTCCAGGACTTCCTTGACCAAACAATTAAATACTATAACATAGCCAAGCTGACATATGAAATTAACCATAACAAAAACTAAAATATTTTATTTTACTTTAATTTATTCCATTACCACACTCTTCCTTTCTTGATGTAGATCCAAGTTTCTGACCTATATTCTTTTCCTTTTGTATGAAGAACTTCTTCTAATCTATCTTGCAGGGCAAGTGTGCTGATAATGATTTCCATGTTTGTTTTTTTTTCTCTGAGAAAGTCTTTATATTTCCTTAACTTGTTTAAATAATTTCCTGGATATAGAACTCTTGGTTGTTGTTGTTGTGCTCTTTCTTTTAAAACTTTGAATATTTCACTCTAGTCTCTTATTGCTTTCATGGTTTCTTATAAGAAGTTCACTTTAATCCTTATCTTTTTCCGCTTTAGATAAAGTGTCTTCCTTAGCTTCCTTCAAGATTTTTTCTTTGCCACTGCTTTTATGAAGTTTGAATAAAATATGTTTAGTTATAGATACTTGGTATTTAATCTGCTTGTTGGTCTCTTGGATTTCTTGAACTGTGTGTTTTTTGTTTGTTTGGTTGTTGTTATTGTTGTTGTTTGGTGCTTGCCATTAATTTTGGAAAATTATCAGCCATTATTACTGTGCTGGTTTGAGATGATTTATGTACCATAGAAAGGCCCTGTTTTAATCCTAATATAATTTTGTGGAGGCAGCCATTTCTTCTAATACCTGTTCAGTACTGTATTCAGAAACTTGATTAGATTATCCCACAGAAATATGGCTCCACCCATACCAGGCTTGATTACTTTACTGAAATCCTTTAAAAGAAAAAGCATTTTGTAGAGATTCTGAGAGAGCAGAGCCACGACAGCGTGACGAAGCAGAGAACCCACACCGCCAGAGATCTTTGGAGATGAAGAAGGAATACTTCCCCAGGGGAGCTTCATGAAACAAGAAGCCTGTAGAGAAAGCTAGCAGATGTCACAGTGTTTGCCATGTGCCTTTCCAGTTGAGAGAGAAACCCTGAACATCATCGGCCTTTCTCAAGTGAAGGTAACCTCTTGTTGGTGCCTTTATTTGGACATTTTTATAGATTTTCTTTAATTTGCACATTCTCATGGCCTTAGAACTGTAAACTAGCAACTTATTAAATTCCTCTTTTTAAAAGCCATTCCATTTCTGGTATATTGCATTCCAACAGCTAGCAAACTAGAACAATTACTTCAAATATTTCTTCTGTTCCTTTCTGTCTTTCTTTTCCTTTTGGTATTTCCAGGATGCATATGTTTCACCTTTTGTAATTGTCCCACAGATCTTGGATATTATCAGCTTAAAAATATTTTTTTGTCTTTGGTTTTCAGTTTGGGAAGTTTCTCTTGATGTGCCTTCAAGCTCACTGATTTTTTTCCTCGGGTATATGCAGTCTGTTGATGATCTCATCAAGGATATTCCTTATTTTTTGCAGTGCTTTTTATATTTAGCATTGCCTTTTGAATCTTAGAATTTACATATGTCTGCTTATATTAGTGTGATGGTTAGGTTCTGATGTCAAATTGACCAAATGATTATGCCCAGTTGTCTGGTCAGGAAAGCACTGGCCTGACCATTGCTGCAAGGTTATTTTGTGGCTCATTGATAAACCAGAAGGCTGGCATATTAAATCATCAGTCAGCTGATTGCATGATTACATCTGCAATCAACTAAGCAGTGAGATAATCCAATCAGTTAGAGGCTTTTAAAGAAGAAGAGAGTCTTTTTCACTGCTTCTTCAACCAGCAAGCCTCTCCTGTGGAGTTCATCCAGACCCTTCCTGGGAGCCAGCAGTTTCACAGCCTCCTCCATGGATTTTGGACTCTTCCATTCCCACAGTTGTGTGAGACACCTTTATAAGTCTCATATTTATAGATCTTTCCTGTTGGTTCTGTTTCTCTAGAGAACACTGACTATCACAGATTTTGGTACTGGGAGTGTGGTGCTGTTGTGGTTTGCAAATACCAAACATGTTGGAATAACTTTTTAAATGTATAAGGAGAAGATTCTGGTGGAGTTGTGAGAAGCTTGGTAGAGAATGCCTAGAAAACTCTGAAGTGATTGTTGGTAAAAATGTGGACTCGAAAGATACTTCTGATGAGATGTTAGACGGAAATGAATGTGTCATTCCAAACTGGAAGGAAGGTATTCTTTGTAGATGGAAGGCAGAATCGGAGAGTGATTGTTCTAGTTTGCTAGCTGCTGGAATGCAACACACCAGAAATGGATTGGCTTTTAATAAAAGGGGATTTATTTTGTTGTTCTTCAGAGTACAGGCAGCTAACTTTCCACTGAGGTTCTTTCTTACGTGGGAAGGCACAGGATGGTGTCTGCTGGTCTTCTCTCCAGGCCCCTGGGTTCCAACAACTTTCCCCGGGGTGACTTCTTTCTGCATCTCCAAAGGCCTGGGCTGAGCTGCGAGTGCTGAGATGAGGTATGCTGAGCTGCTTGTGCTGTGCTACGTTGCACTCTCTCATTTAAGCACCAGCCAATTAAATCAAACATCATTCATTGCAGCAGGCAAACCTCCTAGCGGACTGAAGATGTAATCAGCAACAGATGAGGTTCACGTACCATTGGCTCATGACCACAGCAACAGAACTAGGTGCCTTCACCTGGCCAAGTTGACAACTGAATCTAACTACCACAGTGATGAACTTGGATATTTAGCAGAAGAAATTTCCAAACTGAGTGTGGATAATGCAGTCTGGCTGCTTCTTGAAAGAGATGAATTGAGAGAGGAAAGAGATAAGTTGAGAACTGAACTCTTGTCTATAAAGATACAACAAAAATGACAGACCTGAACGAAACTTCAGAGCAGAACTGACAGAGACACAGATGTTTGGAGATACTTGGAGTCCAACAGATATTGCCATGAGATGTTAAGGCAGAACCTAGAGAAAGCCAAGGGAAGCCAAGAGATGAAGACTAGCCTCAAAGAAGTAAAGTGAGGAAGCCCCACAGGAACAGAGGCTGAAAGCAATGGAGCCCAGGAGCAAGGGACCAGCAGATGCCAGCCACATGATTGCCCAGCTGACAGAGGGGTTCCTTACCCATCGACCTTCCATAAATTAAGGTATATATCCCTGGTTGCCTTAGCTTAGACATTTCTATAAACTTAGAACTATAAACTTGTAACTTATTAAATTCTCCTTTTTAAAAGCTGTTCCAGTCCTGGTATATCACATTCTGGCAGCTTTCAGACTAGAACAATTAGTCCAATATTTTTGCATGTTGTCTACTTTTTCCATTAATGCCCTTAACATATTAGCCATAATCTTTTAACATTCCTGTCTTATAATTCCAGCCTCTGTATCATCCTGTGTCTGGTTTTCACTCTTGCTTTGTCTCTTCTCTCTATATTTTTTCTTGTGTTTTAGCATACAATTTAATTTTTGTTGAACACCAGACATTATCTATTGAACAATAAGAACTGAGCTAAATTAGCCAGTAGTGTGAATTTTTCATTAATCTGGCAACAAGTTGGACTATATTTAAAATTTGCTGCAGCTGTAGTTGCCAGTAGCTAAAATTTATCAAGGTATTAGTTTGTTTTTTCCTCCCCTGTTGTCTTTTGGATTCCAAAGAACTCTTTCTTAATTAGAAGCAGTACTTTCAACTGTAATCCACTGTAATTATGCTGGGGACCTGTTGATGTGGTGGTAAAGTTTGGGGTGGGGGAAGCTTTCTACAATCTTATGATTAAATCTCTTTCTATTAGTGGGAGTGTGTCATTGCATTGAGCTCTTCGGAAGGGTTCCTCCCCTTTGTATCTCCCCTTTAAGGGATACAAGAATGCTAGAGGTGTCTGGAGTAGAGTAATTTTCCCTCTCCCTATTTGACATAAGGGTCTAATAAAGTCTTTTTCACTGGTCTTCGTTTTGGAGAATACAGTGGGAAAAATTTGAAATGGTTATTTTTCCTTCCCACTGCCAAAAGCATGCAGTGATTTTTCTTAGCTTTTCACTGTATCTGGTTGGATATTGGAGGCAAAAGCTATAAAAGTGTGGATCCATCCTAAGATTGTGGCCCCAGGATTTTCTTAATCTCAAACTAGGTCACACTCAGCTTCCAGTTTACTATGAGTTTCTGTGTAAGTGTTTCTATAAGTTTATGACTCAAGTGACTTTTCCTCCATGTAAGCTGGTCTCAGCTGTGTTTCTCTTTATTTGTCTGTCACTCGTGGTTTTGGAGTGGAAGTTTTCCATGCAATCTCAGTTCTCTGCAGAGGCCAATAAAAGTCAGTGATTTTCAGTTTGTTCAACTTTTTTTCTTGAAGTTTTTTAATAGAAGTTTAAAGTCTAAACACTTTAAATGTGATAGCTGAAACTGGAACTTTCTCACATTTTTTGATGAAACTAAAACTTTATTTTGACAGATTTAGAAAATCAAAGAGATATAAAAATAATGTAGCGACCCCCTGTGTACCAACTAACAAATTTTTATTTTGGACAAATCTATATAACAACACCTGGTGGCTTAATTTAAGGGGCTGAGAGTGAAGTCGCAGGCCAGTCAAGAGTCAACTGGAGTCATTCTGGGGCTGCACTAAGGGAGGCCCAGTGTGCTCAGAAGAAGTTATGACTTTAATGGTAAGGATTTTTTACCATTTTTTATTGTGAAATACAACATATATATACAAAAAAGCAATAAGTTTCCAAGTATATTTTAACAGGTAATTATAGAATGGATTTTAAAGTTTGTATGGATTACAGTCCCATGATTTTTCGTTTTTTCTCCTAGCTGTTCCAAAACCCTGGAGACCAACAGAAATATTAAATAATGATTCAGCAGTCATACTCATTTGTTAAATCCTATCTTCCCTGCTATACTCCTCCTCTTTAAATAACATATGTAATAAAAAGCAATAAATTTAAAAGTACATTGCAACAATTACTCGTGGAACAGATTTCAGAGTTTGGTATGGATTGCAATTCCACACTTTTGGGTTTCTATTTCTGGCTACTTTAAGGTACTGGAGACTAAAAGAAATATCAGCATAATGATTCAGCACTCATACCCATTTGTTAAACCTGACATTTTCTGTATAATTCTACCATCATCTTTGATCTTTCTCCCACTCTTTAGGGGTATTTGGGCTATTCTCATTTTAACTTTTTCGTGTTGGAAGGGGCTGTTGATAATATAGGATAGGGAGATGGAACTAGTTGATGTTCTGGAAATGCTGGCTCCTCTGCATTTCAGGACTTATCTGGTTCAGGGACCTATCTGGAGGTTGTAGGTTTTGGAAAGTTACTCTAGTGCATAGAACCTTTGTAAAATCTTAAATAATGCCCTAGAAATTCTTTAGGATTTGCAGGAATGGTCTTGGTTGAGGTTTGGCAAGTCATGACATGTAGCAATGTCTAACTGAAGCATACATAAGAGTGACCTTCAGTGTAGCCACTTGACATTATTTGAACTCTCTCAGCCACTGATACCTTATTTGTTATACTTCTTTTCCCCCTTTTGGTCAAGATGGCATTATTGATCCCACAGTGCCAGGGGCAGGCTCATCCCTGGTAGTCATCTTCCATGCCACCAGGGAGACTTTCATCCCTGGATGCCATGTCCCACATAGAGGGAAGAACAGTGGTTTCACTTGCAGAGTGGGCTTAGAGGAGAGAGGCCACATCTGAGCAACAAAAGAGGTCCTCTGGAGGTGACTTGCAGGCATACTTTGGTAGGTTAAGCTCCTATGCTACATACATAAAATCCTCAAGATCAAGGGCTTGGCCTCTTGATTTTGGTGTCCCTAATGTTTGGTACAGTATCCGGGTTTTCCCTGGTGGTAAAGTTTAGTAGTTCCATAATTTTTCTCCCATTCCTCAAGGGACTTTGCCAATACTTTTTGATTATCTGCTTAATATATTCTGGGATGTATCTAGGCATTACATTAAGCTATACAGGATTAATGAGAATGAGCATCTCTTCATGTGCTTTTAACCATCTGTATTTGCTCTTCAGAAAAAAGTCTATTCATATCTGTAGCTTACTTTATAATTGGGTTGCTTGTTCTTTCATTGTTGAGTTGTATAATTTCTTTATGTGTACAGGTTATCAAACTTTTCTCTGATGTGTGATTTCTAAATATTTTCTCCCATTGAGTTGGTTACCTTTTCACCTTTTTGACAGTATTTTGAGGTGCACAAGCATTTGATTTTTTTTTTTTTTACAAGCATTTGATTTTGAGGAGTTCCCATTTATCTAGTTTTTCTTTCGTTGCTTGTGCTTTGGGTATAAAGTTAAGCAGCTACCTGCTATTTCTAGGTCTTAAAGATTTTTCCCTCGATTTTCTTCTAGAAGCTTTACGGTGCTAGTTCTTTTATTTAGGTGTTTGATCCTTTTTGAGTTCATTTTTGTATAGGATGTAAGGTAAGAGTCCTCTTTCATTCTTTTGGCTATTAATATCCAGTTCTCCCAGGCCCATTTATTGAAAAGACTATTTTTTCCCAGTTCAGTGAATTTGGAGGCCATGTCGAAGATCAGTTTACCATAGATTTGGTGGTCTATATCTGCGCTCTTGATTTTATTCCATTGACCAATACTTCTGTCTTTGTGCCAGTACCATGCTGTTTTTTTCCCAGTCTGGTTTTATAATACTTTTTAAAATCGGTGAGTGTTGATCCTGCCCCTTCATTCTTCTTTTTAAAGATGCTTTTAGCTATCTGGGGGCTCCTTTTCCTTGCAGGTGAATTTGGTAATTAGCTTTTCCAAGTTTTCAAAGTAAGTTGTTGGGATTTTGATTGGTTCTGTGTTGAATCTGTAGATCAATTTGCATAGAATTGACATCTTAACTACATTTAACTTCTTTTCCATGAGCATGGCATATTTTCCCACCTATTTAGATCATCTTTGATTTCTTTTACAATGTTATATAGTTCTCTGTGTACAAGTCCTTTACATCCCTACTTAAGTTCATTCCTAGATAATTGATTCTTTTAGTTGCTATTTTGACTGGAATTTTTTCCTTAATTGACTCCTTGGTTAGGTCATTACTTCTGGGTAGAAACATTACTGATTTTTGCACATTAATCATATAACCTGTCACCTTGCTGAAGCTGTTTATTATCACAAGTAGCTTTCTTGTAGAATCCTCAAGATTTTCCAAGTATAGTATCATGCCATCTGCAAATAATGAAAGTTTTACTTCTTCCTTTCCAATTTGGATACCTTTTATTTCTTTTTCCTGTCTGATTGCTCTTGCTAAAACTTCTAGTACAATGTTGAATAATAGTTATGATAGAGGGCATCCTTGTCTAATTCCCAATTTTAGGGGGAATGCTTTCAGCCTCTCACAACATTGAGTATGATGCTGGATATGGGTTTTTCATATATGCCTTTTATCATGTTGAGGAGGTTACTTTTGATTCTTACGTTTTGAAGTGTTTTTATCAGGAAAGGATATTCAGTTTTGTTGAATGCTTTTTCAGCATCAATCAAGATGATCATATGGTTTTTCCCTTTTGATTTGTTAATGGACTGTATTACATTAATTGATTTTCTAGTGTTGAACCATCTTTGCATTCCTAGTGTAAATCCCACTTGATTGTGGTGTATAATTCTTTCAGTGTGCTGTTGGATTCAATTTGCTAATATTTTACTGAGAAATTTTGCATCTATGCTCAATAGGGAGATTTGTCTGTAATTTTCCTTTCTTGTAGCATCTTTACCTGGTTTTGGTATTAAAGTGATGTTAGCTTCCCAAAGTGAGGTAGGTAGAATTCCTTCTTCCTCAATTTTTTGGAAAAGTTTGAGCAGGATTGGTGGTAGTTGTTTTTGGAA
Source organism: Myrmecophaga tridactyla (assembly GCA_004026745.1). Lineage (NCBI taxonomy): Eukaryota > Metazoa > Chordata > Mammalia > Pilosa > Myrmecophagidae > Myrmecophaga > Myrmecophaga tridactyla. The sequence continues at coordinate 14,611 of PVIY010020802.1, forward strand.
TGTTTGATAGAATTCCCCTGTGAAGTCATCTGGCCCTGGCATTTTCTTTGTAGGAAGATTTTTGATGACTATTTGAATCCCTTCACTTGTGATTGGTTTGTTGGGGTCTTCTACTTTTTCTTTAGTCAGTGTAGCTTGTTTGTCTGTTTCCAGGAATTTGTCTGTTTCATCTAAGTTATCTAGTTTGTTGATGTGTAGTCATTCACACTGTCCTCTTATGATTTTTTTTATTTCTTCAGGGTCTCCAGTAATGACCTCCCTCTCATTTCTGATTTTGGTTATTTCTATCCTCTCTCCTTTTTTCTTTGTCAGCCTTACTAGTGGCCCATCAAATTTATTGATTTTCTCAAAGAACCATCTTTCAGTTTTATTGATTCTTTCTATTGTTCTTTTGTTCTCCCATTCATTTAACTCAGCTTTAATCTTTGTTATTTCTCATCTTCTATTTATTTTAAGGTTGGCTTGCTGTTCTTTCTCAAGTTCCTCCAAGTGAGCAGTTAAGTCTTCGATTTTTGCCCTTTCAGCTTTTTTAAATACAGGTATTTAGGGCAATAAATTTCCTTCTCAGGGGCAGTACAACAATGGTTCAGTGGCAGAATTCTCACCTGCCATGCCAGAGACCCAAGTTCGATTCCTGATGCCTGCCCATACCCAAAAAAAAATTGTCTCGCAGCACAGCCTTTGCCACATCCCATAAATTCTGATATGTTTTATTTTCATTTTATTCGTCTCCAGATAGCTACTGACTTCACTAGTAATTTCTTCTTTGACCCACTCATTGTTATCTAATCTCCATATATTTATGAAACTTCTTTTTCTTTGGTGGCTATTGATTTCCAACTTCACTTCATTGTGATCAGAGACAGTGCTTTAAATAATTTCAATGTTTTTAAATTTATAAAGATCTGTTTTGTGCCCCAGCATATGATTTATTCTGAAGAATGTTCCATGAGCACTAGAAAAAGATGTATATGCTTGTGTTTGGGGGTGTAATGACCTATATATGATTGTTAGGTTGAATTCATTTATCAGATTGTTTAAGCTCTCTCTCTGTTTCCTTATTGATCCTCTGTCTGGTTGTTCTGTCTATAGAGGAGAGTGGTGTGTTGAAGTCTCTTACTATTATTGTTGAAATAGCTATTGCTCCCTTCAGTTATGCCAATGTCTTTCTCATGCACTTTGGAGTTCCTTGATTGGGAGCATACACATTTATGATTGTTATTTCTTCTTGATGAATTGTCCCTTTTACTAATATGTAAGGTCCTTCTTTGTCTCATATGATGCCTTTATATTTAAAGTCTATTTTGTCTGATATTAATATAGCTACTTCTGCTTTCTTTTGGTACAGCTTGTGTGGAACATCTTTTCCCATTCTTTCACTTTCGATCTATTTGTATCCTTGAGTCTAAGATGAGTCTCTTGTAAGCAGAATATAGCTGGATTATATTTCTCAACCCCTTCTGCTAACTAATCTACACCCTTAATTGGTAGGTTTAGTCTGTTAACATTCAAAGTTATTACTGAAAAGGCATTTCTTGAATCCACTTTCTTATTGGATTTTGTTTGTCAGATCTATTTGTTCTTTTCCTTCTTTCTCTTTTTATCCTTTAGGCTATCCTTACTGGTACCCTTCAATTCTCTGCCCTCCTCCAGACCTCCCTCTAATGCCTTTTTTTTCTTTTTTTTCATCTGGCAGAACTCCATTTAGTATTTATTGTAGGGCTGGTCTCTCATTGACATATTCTCTAAGCCTTGGTTTGTCTGTGAAAATTTTAATCTCTCCCTTAGTTTTGAAGGACAATTTGGCCGAGTACAGAATTCTTGGCTGGAAGTCTTTCTCTTTCAGGATCTTAAGTATATCATACTACTGCCTTCTCCCCTCCACAGTGCCGGTTAAATAGTCTGACCTCAGGCTTATATGGTTTCCTTTGTATATAGTAGATTGTTTTTCTCTTGCTGCTTTCAGGATTTTCTGCTTCTCTTCAACATTTGACATACTGATTAGTATGTGTCTTGGGGTAGGCCTATTTGGATTTATTCTATTTGGAGTTTTTGGTTTTTTTAATTTTCATATTTATATCTTTTATAAGGGTTGGGGAGTTTTCCCCATTATATCCTCCACTAATCTTCCTAGTCCTTTACTCTTTTCTTCTCCTTCTGGGACACAGATGATTCTTCTGTTTGTGTGCTTTGTTTTGGCCATCATTTCCCTGAGATCCAATTCAAATTTTTCTATCCTTTTTGTACTTTACTCTTTTGAGTGTTCAAAGTCAGTTGTCCTGCCCCCTAGTTTGCTTATTCTTTCCTCTGCCTCTTCAAATTTGCTATTGCATGTCTCTAGTATATTTTTTATTTGGTCTACAGCAACTTTAATCTCTGTAGTATCTGCTATTTTTAAATTTATTCTTTTAAATTCCTCCTTATGCTCTTCTGGTGTCCTTTTGATCTACTTTATGTTATTAGTCATCCCACTGACTTCATTTAGTAAAATTATATGAAAGTCTTTGATTAGTTGTTCCAAAGTCTATATATGGAGAAGGGTCTATGGGACGCAGGTGTCAAGAGGTCCTTGCATATATGCATAGGTGCCTGGCAGAGAGGATGTGGCTGTGCTAGTGTGGATCTGAGGGGCAGAGCCCTGGTGTGTGCAGGCCTTGTGGGGAGGGACCTGGTGTGCATGTGTGCAGAGCTCAAGGGCAGCTGGGTGGGGTTGTGTCTGTGTGGGCTGGGGGCAGCTGTGGCTCAGATGTGCAAGTCAGTGCTCTCTCAGAGCTGAGGGGGCATGGCAGGAGTGGGCAGGTGCACGTGCATACATCTGAGGGGCCAGATGCTTATATGTGCATGCACAGAGCTTGCAAGGGGGGTGGTGAGGGCAGGCAGGGTTGAGAGACTTTCTGGGCTGGTTGCAGTTGTGGCCTGGGTATGAAGGTGAGTGCATTCAGCCCAGATGAACAGGTGACCACCTGCAGGTGTAGGGAAGGGGAGGTGGTGGTGAAGGGGCTGGCTGTGGGTATGTGGGTCTCAAGATGAGTGGGGTGAGACTATGCACTTGTTCAGGAGAGGTGCATCAGGCTGGGACAGGCTTTAGTGCATGTGGAGGGAGGGGTGTGGGGTAGGGATGTACAGGGAGAGTGGTCAAGGCAGGGTCACTTGGAGTGTGGTGAGAGTGTGTGGGTGATAGGGTTCAGGTCTTTGGGGTGTGGGGGGAGTCACACGTTGTGGGTGGGCGTGTGAGGGTAGCATGTTCAAAGTACATGGCTTGGCTTACTTCCTTGTCCCCGTCTCCCTGTCCATGCACTCCTGATGGCTCTGGGTTTCCACCTGGAAATGGATGTGCTAAGCTGTTTTCACTGGTTGGCCAGTCTCTGGTTCTGTGTCTCAACCTTTTTGCTTTTTTAACCAGGCCTCCCTATGTGGTGTGGAAAACCCTCCCAGGTCACTTGCACCCTGGAATTGCTCTCCCAGTCTTTTTTCTGTCCCTTCTTTAGCTGTTCTTTGGAGCAGGGGTGAACTCGACCTATCCTATTCTGCCATCTTCCTGGAAACCTGACTTAATTGTTATCTCTAATTGAGGCCTGATCTCTTTTGTGGTTACTTTAACTGCTATTGTATGTAGCTATGCTAACTTTCAGGGCAGAACTCCATTTCTGGGGCTTAGGTGTCAAAGAGTTACTCAAAGTTCCAGGGATACATAGTTAGCTAGGTTTTATTTCTATTCTTTTGCTATTGTAAATGCTGGCACTACCAGTAATGTTGCATATGTGTTATTTCGCATATTATGAATATATCTATAGAATGAATTCATAGTAGTGGATCATTTTTAGGTCAAAGGGTATATGTATTTTCTTCCTCTTCTTCAGTTAACCTGGGAAATATATTCACGATTTATTTCATAAAGCATTCCACATTTATTATTGTCAGGCCTCTGCTACAGATTGTTCATTGTATTATCTTAAGTTTTAAAACTCTTTAATGTACTTCTGTATATGTCACTTTTTCTTTTTCCTCATGTCTTTTTCTCTCTTTTTTTTATTAAGCATACCAACATACAAACACAAACATTATTACATATGATCATTCCATTCTACATATATAATCAGTAACTCACAATATCATCACATGGTTATATATTCATCATCATGATCATTTCTTAGAACATTTGCATCAGTTCAGAAAAAGAAATTCCTCATGTCCTTTTGATTTTTATTTTTCAACACTTGCCAACAGTTTCTTTTTTTTCAAAGGGCTACCTTGATATTTGATTTTTTTAAAATCAAGTTTGTTTTTCTTGATTATGTGTTTTATATTTCATTAGTTTCTGATATTATTTTGATTGTTACTTCGTCATATATTCCTTTGGTTAACACTGTTGTTCTTTCCCTAGCTTCTTTAATTGAGTGCTTAATTTATTTAATTTCAGTGTTTCTTGATTTCTAAATAATTCTAAGTAATTTCTAAATAATTTCTAATGAATGCATTTAAGGCTACAAATTTTGCCTGAGTATTACTATTTGCATGCATCCCACAGTTATTTATATGTAGTGATCTCATTATCTTCCATACTCACACACTCAATAATTTTGTTTTTATTTACTCTTCACCCAAGGGTTATTTAGAATTATAGTGGTATTTTCTAAGTGATTTTCTCATTCATTTATCTATCTATCTATCCATCCACTCATCATCTATAATATAATTTTTCTATCATCTATCATCTTCCTATGATAAACACAATTTCCTGTACGATAGAGAGGTTGAAATATCATAGCTTAAAGAAAAGAGTCATTAATTTCTATCACATTCAACAATACCAATTGTTTTTCTTTATTCAGGAAATCATAGGTTTACAGACCAATCATGAATACATTACAAGATTCTTATATACCACCCTATTTCTAACACCTTGCATTGGTGTGGAACGTTTGTTTCAATTGATAGACCATTTTTATAATTATACATGGCATAATTCAGGGTTCACTACGTAATATTCTTCCATACATTCTGGTAAAATTTTTGTTCTGTTACTATTCATACACTCTAACATTTCCCCTTTCAGTCACATTCAGATATATATTTCAGTGTAGCTAATTATGTTCACTATGATGCTCCCATCACCACCATCCATTATCAAAACATTTCTGGATTATAAGGAGTTCTACTTCAAGAATACACCATCCACTCCTTGATGAGTTTTCTAGAATAAGGAGTTCAGACTGGAGAACTGAGCATCACTCTGACTGAAATTTCCAACCTCTGGTCTTCTCTAGAATTTGTATTTGCCAGTTCCAACAATTCTGGGTTGCAATGATTAATCCCACCTGGGTATCTAGTGCTTGTTGTGAAGAATAACATGTTCCATCTCTAGAGATGCCCCCTATTGAGTTAATGTTCAACTCCATGGTATTTTAACTAAAAGATCAGGAAATCAGAAGCTATCATCTGTTGGATACTTCCAGAAACATGGCTGAACAGGATAGCCTGGGTTCACTCCTGCTCTGTGGAACAGTGAGAGAAGTGACAGAAAAATAGTCAGAGCTGCAGTTCCAGGGTGCAAGTAACAAGAGAGGGACTTCTATACTGTATAGGGAGGCCCTGGGTGAAAAATCAGAGAAATGGGGATGGGGAGAGTGAAGTGAGTGTGCTCTGTCATGATGCCACTGAGGGTAAGCAGCAGCATGCAAGAAAGTGCAACTTCTGAAGGAGCAGAGCACACCTGCAATCCAACCTACCACCTCAGGTAGGTTTGGAGATCTTTCCTCATAGTGCCACAGCCAGGAACTCCCATGGGGAACACAGAAGCCAGCAGATTTGCTTTCCCTGTGCACAGAGAACAGCCAGGCTGTGCACTGTTCTGTGGCTGGTAGGAACAGGCCAAGGTAATTCTAAATAGGATCCTGGGGCCAGCAGACCCATTGGACCTCAAGCAGAGTCTCTGCTGAGATGCACACTGCCCACCTACTCAGCATGCACTGAAACCAGTGGCCCTGGCTGAGATAGCACTGGGTTATCATCCAGCTCAGCTGGTTACCACAGTTGGTGAGAGGTGAGCCTGAGAGGAAGAGCTGGCCCAAGCACACTATCTGCTAAGAAGAAATGGAAAGTGCAGTCAGGCAAGCTGGATATTTGCCCAGCTTTTAACAGATCCTGAAGTAAAGTTGCATCCCCTGCATGAAGTCTGGGCCTTGGTTTGGAGGGGAATTACTGACAAATCTAGTGCAAAAGTAGACCTTCAATGCAAGCCCAAGCAAATACAATACCTCAGACAATTGAGGTAAATCAACTTTCAAACTAACCTTATCAAGAGATTTATATGCCTCAAATGTAACAGAAAATCACAAACAACATGAAAATTCAGACAGGTATTGGCGCAGGAAATTAAAAACACTGGAGGAGACAGAATTTTGAACAAACTAATCATCGAAGTTCATATAAATCTCCTAAATAACTTCAATTAGCTAATGACATCACGGAGATCAAGAAGGCACTAGAAGAGCATAAAGAAGAATTTGAAAGAATAAATAGAAAAATAGTAGATCTCACATAGATGCAAAGGACTCTAGACCAAATTTAAAATATACTAGAGTCACGCTAACAGCAGAAAAAGCAGAAGAAGGAATAAGCAACCCAGAAGACAGGACAATTGAACTCGGGTGCACAAAAGAACAAATGGGAAGAAAGATGGAAAAATTTGAGTTGGATCTAATTGAAATGATGGACAATATGAAACACTCAAATATAAGAATCATCAGTGACCTAGGAGAAGAGAAGAGTAAAGGGCTAGGAAGATTAGTTTAAGAGATAATGGGAGAAAACTTCTCAACCCTTGTGAAAGAAATAAATATGCAAATTAAAGAAGCCCAATGAACTCCAGATAGAATACATCCAAGACACATACTAATCAGACTGCCAAATGGTGAAAGAAGCAGAAAGTCCTGAAAGCAGCAAGAGAAAAATGATTCACCAAATACAAGGGAAACCACGTGTTCTAGTTTCTTAGCTGATGGAATGCAATATGCCAGGAAAGGAATGACTTTTAAAGGGGGGAATTTATTAAGTTGCAAGTTTATAGTTCTAAGGCTGTGAAAATTTCCAAATTAAAGCCAGTCTATAGACATTTCCAATCTAAGGCATCAAGAAAGATTCCTTGGTTCAAGAAGGCTGATGATGTTCAGGGTTTGTCTCTCAACTGGAAAGGTACATGGTGAACATGGCGACATCTGTTAGCTTTCTCTGCAAGATTCTGTTTCAGGAAGCTCCCATGGTTGTGTATTCATTCTTCTCCAAAGGTCTCTGGTTGCATGGACTCTAGTTCTCATTATTCTGAAGCTTTCCCCAAATGCTTCCTCTTTTAAAGGATTCCAGTAAACTAATCAAGACCTACCCGGAATGGGTGGAGTCACAATTGGGTGAATCACATCTCCATGGAGATGTCTAATCAAGTCGCCCACCTAAAGTACTAAAAGAAAAGGTTGCTCCCACAAGATTGTATCAGGATTAAAACATGGTTTTTCCAAGGTACATAATCCATTCAAACCAGCACATCCCACCCTCTGGACCCTAAAAACGACATATTTTTCCCACATGCAAAATACATTCATTCCATCACAATATCAAAAAACCTTAAACCATTTCAGTTTAAGGTTTATACAAATACAAATGCAATACCAGGTCAGAAACAGTATAAAGTCTCAAAGTCTATTATAGGCATGGTCTGTTCTAAGGCAAAATTTTCCTCTGGCTCTGGACCTGGAAAACTCAGAACAAGTTGTTTGCTACTAACATACAAAGGAGGAACAGTCATTAAGATGCATATTTCCATTTCCATAAGGAGAAATTGGGAGGAACACAGGGGTCACTGGACCCAAGCAGTCTCGAAAACCTTCAGGGAAAACTCCATTAGATTTCAAAGTCTGAGAGTCATTTATCTTCAGGGCTTTAGAAAGCAGCAGTCCCACCCTTTCCAAGAGCCTATGCAGTGGCCTGCCACTCACTTAATGCAACCTTGGGGGACACTGGGGAAACCACCTTTTTCTCAGCTCCACCCTCTCCAAACATCAGGGCCACACCAAGGTTCTCTGCCATCTCTGGGGCACATGCTCAACCCTTCCATGTGGTGGCAGCCAGGCTCTCCCCAATCCCCAAGGATGTGCTCCACCCTCTCCAAAGCCTGAGGCAGCACTACTCTTCCACTGCAATGAGGCGGAAGGTCCATCCTCTACCTTTGGGGTGAACTCACCTTCTCCACATTCTTGAGTGGGTCCTGGCCCAAGGTTTCTTGACTTTAGGCTTTAGCTTCCATGGTTCTGCCTTTGTAGTTATTTTCCTCCAATGTGTCCATTTCCTGACCCCCCAAGTCCAGACTGGCAGCAGCTCTATTTATACAAACCCCACAGCACTCTTTTTTGGCTTTCTATGTAGTAAGCAAAGATTGTGCCCATCAGACAGCAGGAGTTTCCACAAATCCTTCCTGGATAACTCCATCTTCAATCCTGGCTTTCTCTGACTGGTTCACATTTGGCCAAATCTTCATGTGGGGCACTATTCTCTGGCATCTCCTTTTCTGGAAGCCCAGAATTTTCCAGAACATAAATTTCTTGTTTCGTTGTACCCAAGAGTTCAGTTCTCAGCTTGTTTCTTTCCTGTCACATTTCACTATAAGCTACAAGGAGAAAGAAACGAAGGTGCACTTTCAGCATTTAATTTAGAAATCTCTTCTGTTAAATATCCAAGTTCATGGCTTTTAAAATCTACCTTCCAGCCAAAGCCATTAGTCAATTTTTCCAGATTATCTGCCATTTAAAAACCAGGATCGCCTTCCTTCCAGTTTGCAATAGCACATGCCTCATTTCTCTCTAGAGCCTTGTCAGAGGTATCTTTAGAATCCACATTTCTACCAACAATCTCTTCAAGGCATTCTAGATATTCTCTAAGAAGTCCCTCACAACTCTTCCAAAGTCTTCCCCTTATCCATTTAAAAAGCTGTTCCAACATGTTTGGTATTTGCAAACCACAGCAGTACCCCACTTCTCCAGTACCAAAATCTATTCTAGTTTGTTATCTCCTGGAATGCAATATACCAGGAAAGGAATGGTTTTTTAAATGGGGAATTTATTAAGTGGCAAATTTATAATTCAAAGGCCATGAGAATGTCCAAATTAAAACAAGTCAATAGACATGTCCAATCTAAGGCATCCAGGAAAAGATACCTTGGTTCAAGAAGGCCGATGATATTCAGGCTTTCTCTCCAGGCTTCTTGTTTCATGAAGCTCTCCTGGATGTGTATTCCTTCTAATTCTCCAAAGATCTCTGGTTGCATGGGCTCTGGCTCTCATCATTCTGAAGCTTTCTCCAAATGCTTCTTCTTTTAAAAGATTCCAGTAAACTAATCAAGACCCACCTGGAATGGGTGGAGTCATATCTCCCTCTAATTAATAACCACAATTGGGTGAGGCACATCTCCATGGAGATGCTCTAATCAAGTCTCCAACCTAAAGTACTAAATAGGGATTAAAAGAAAGGGTTGTTCCCACAAGATTGGATCAGAATTAAAATATTGTTTTTCTATGGTAAATAATCCTTTCAAACCAGCACAACATGTAAGACAGAGTCTGGACTACTCAGTAGGTACCAAGGAGGTGAGAAGGCAATGGTATGATATATTTAAGGTCCTGAAAGAGAAGGACTTCCAGCCAAAAATTCTTTATCTGGCAAAGTTGTTCTTCAAAAGTGATGGAGAGAATACATTTTGAAAGATGAACAAAGGCTGAGAGGATTAGTCAACATGAGCCGTGCACTACCAGAAATACTAAAGGGAGTTCTGTCAGCTAAAAAAAAGTACAGGAGAGGGATATCTGGAAGAGAGTACAGAATTGAAGAGTATCAATAAAGGTAACTTAAAGGATAGATGGGGTGAGAGGTAAAATAATATATAAATATGAAAATAAAAACCAAAAGATAAGATGGCAGATTCAATAAATGCTCTTTCATTATTTACTTTGAATGTTAAAATAGACTAAACTCACAAATTAAAAGATGCAGATTGGAAAATGAATTAAGAAATATGATCCATCCATATGCTGCTTACAAGAGACTCATCTTAGACCCAAGGATATAAATAGATTGAAAGTGAAAAGATGGGAAATGATGTTCCATGCAATTTGTAACCAAAAGAAGGCAGGACCAGCTACTCTAATATCAGACAAGCTGCTTGTGCTGGTTTGAAAGGATTTATGTACCCTAGAAATGCCGTATTTTAATCCTGATCCAAACTTGTGGGAGCAACTGTTTCTCTTAAACGCTATTCAGCACCATATGTTGGAAGCTTGATTAAATTATCTCCATGGAGATATGACTCTCCAAATTGTGGGTATTAACTTTTGAATAGAGGGAAATGTGACTCCACCCATTCCACATGGGTCTTGATTTGTTTATTGGAATCTTTTAAAAGAGGAAACATTTTGGAGACTCCTTTTTTGAGAATGACAAGATAGCCACGAAAATGATGAGAGCAGCAGAGACATGAAAACTACAGAGTTCACCAGCCAGTGACCTTTGGAGATGAAGGACAGTGCCCCTGGGGGAGCTTCATGAAGTAAGAAGCCTGGAGAGGAAGCTAGAAGATGTTGCCATGTTCATCACATGCCTTTGCAGTTGAGAGAGAAACCCTGAATGTCATCAGCTTTTCTTGAGTGTAGGTAACCTCTTGTTAGTGCCTTAATCTGGACATTTTAATAGACTCACTTTAATTGGGACATTTTCTTGGCCTTAGAACTATAAACTAGCAACTTATTAAATTCCCCTTTTAAAAAACCACTCCACATCTGTTATATTGCACTCTGGCAGGTAGCAAACTAGAACACAGCTCACCTGAAGGAACTACAGAAAGAAGAGCAAACTAACTGTAAAGCAAATAGAAGAAGAGAAATAGCAAAGTTAAAGCAGAAGTAAATGATTTGGAGTACAACAACAACAAAAAGAAATAGAATCAATAAAGCCAAAAGTTAGTTCTTTAAGAAAATCAATAAACTTTATGGACCCCCTAGCTAGGCTAACAAAGAAAAAAAAAGAGAGGATGCAAATAAAATTAGAAATGACAGGGTAGTGGTTACCACAGAAACTGAAGAAATAAAAAAAAATTATAAGAGGATACCAAGGGCAAATATGTACCAACAAACTAGACAATTTAGATGAAATGAACAAATTCCTAGAAACACATGAATAGCCTACACCGAATCAAGAAGAAGTAGAAAATCTCAACAAACCAATCACAAGTAAAAGGAATTAATTAGTCATCAAAAATCTTCCTACAAAGAAAAGCCCAGGGCCAGATGGCTTCACAGGGGAATTTTATCAAGCATTCTAAAAAGAACTAACATCAGTTCTACTCAAACTTCCAAAACAATCAGGTAAAAGGAGTACTACCTAACTCAATTTATAAAACTAACATCAGTCTAATACCAAAAGGATACAGATACCACAAGAAAGGAAAACTACAGATCAGTCTCCTTAAAGAAAGTAGTTGCAAAAATTCTCAAAAGGATACTTGCAAATTGATCCAACAACACATTAAAAGTATTACACACCATGACCAAGTGGGGTTTATACCAAGAATGCAAGGGTTTTTCAAAATGGGAAAAGCAATGTAATAGGGCACATTTAACAAATCAAAAGGGAAAAATCAGATGATCATCTCAATTGATGCTGAAAAGGCATTTGACAAAATTCAACATCCTTTCCTGCTAAAAACACTTCACATTTAAGAATGAAAGGAAATTTCATCAATATGATAAAGGGCATATATGTAAAACCCATAGCTAGCATCATAATTAACAGTGAGAGATGAAAAGCTTTCCCCCTAAGATCGGGAATGAGAGAAGGATGCCCTCTGTCACCACTATTACTCAACATTGTACTAGAAGTTCAAGTTAGGGCAATAAGACAGAAAAAAGAAATAAAAGACATGCAAATCAGAAAAGAAGAAGTAAAACTTTAATTATTTGCAGAAGGCATGATCTTATACCTGGAGAATCCTGAGAAATCTTTGACAAAGCTACTTGAGCTAATAAATTCAGGAAAGTGATGAGATACAAAATTAATGTACATAAATAAGTATGTTCTTATACATAATAAGTGACCAAACTGAGTAGACAATTAAGGGAAAAATAGGTTCAAAATAGCAACTAAAAGACTTAAGTATTTAGGCAAAAACTTAACCAGCGATGTTCTTTGATTATTAAAGGACTTGTAGAAAGACAACTATAAGACATTGATAAAGGAAATCAAAGAAGATTAAATATGTGGAAAGACATTCTCTCCTCATGGATAGGAAGGTTAAATGTAGTTAGGGTATCAATTCTACCCAAATGGACCAACAGAGTCAATGCAATAACAATAAAAATTCCAACAACCTACTTTGAAGACGTGGAAACATTAATTATCAAATTCATTTGTAAGGGACAGAGACCTTGAAAAGCTAAAAATATTCATGAAAAGAAGAATGAAGTGGGAGGACTAGCACTTCCTAATTTTAAAGCTTACTATGCAGCCACAGTGGTCAAAACATCATGGTACTGACCCAAAGATAAGTATTGACCAATGGAATTGAATCAAAAGTGCAGAGATAGACCCCAAATCTATGGTCAATTGAATATCAACAAACTCCCCAAATCCACCGAACTGGAACAGAATAATTTTACTAATAAATGGGCATGGGAGAACTGGATATTAATAGCCAAAAGAATGAAAGAGGACCTCTAAATTATATGCTGTACAAAAATTAATTCAAAGTGGAACAAAGACCTAAATATAAGAGTCAGTACCATAAAAATCCTAGAAGAAAATATAGGGGTGCATCTTCAAGACCTAGTAGTAGGAGCTAGCTTCTTAAACTTTACAACCAAAGCACAAGCAACAAAAGAAAAAAAAATAGATAAATTGGAATTCCTTAGAATCAAGTGCTTCTGTGAATTAAAGGACTTCGTCAAAAAGTGAGGAGACAGCCAACTCAATGGGAAAAAATCTTTGGAAACCACATATTCGGTAAAGGTTTGATATCTTGTACACATAAAGAAATCATACAACTCAATGATCAAAGATAAACAACCCAATTATATATTGTGCAAAAGATTCTAATTTTCCAAAGATCAAATACAAATGACCAAAAAGCACATGCAGAGATTCTCATTTAATTGTCTCTAAGGGAAATGCATATCAAGACTACAATGAAATATCACCTCGCACCTATAAGAATGACTGCTATTAAACAAACAGGAAACTACAAACGTTGGAAAGGATGTGGAGAAATTGGAACCCTTATTCACTATTGGTGGGAATGTAGAATGGTACAAACACATGAAAGACAGTTTGGCAGTTTCTTAGAAAACTAAAGATGGGTGTGTGTGTGTGTGTAAGGGTAGTTCAGTGGTAGAATTCTCATCTGCCATACAGGAGACTGGGTTTCTGTTCCCAGTCCATGCACTCCCCAAAGAACAAACAAACAAAGCAAAAAAAACCAACAACAAACAAATTCAACAAATTGTGTTGCAATAATGGGCTACTCACATGGAAAAATAACAAAATATGACCCCATCATACAGCATATAAAAAACGAAAACTAAATATCTCATTGCCCTATGACCCGGTAGTAACACTGCTTGGTATATACCCAGAAGAACTGAAAGCAGTTACTTGAGCAGACATTTGCACACAGATGTTCATAGTGGCATTGTTTGCAATTGCCAAAAGATGGAAACAACCCGAATGCCTATCAGCAGGTGAGTGGATAAACAAAATGTAGTATATACAAATGATAGAATAAATAAATGAGGTCCTAAAGCAAATGACAACATAGAACAGCTTGAGGTCATAATGCTGAGTGAAATAAGCCAGACACAAAAGGATAGACACTATATGATTTTGCTGTTATGACATTCATAAAGGTAAACTTAGAGACTTATAATGTAAATATAGATGATCTATCATTTCTTGGCCTCTTGGCTATGTTCAAGTGTAATGTAAATATAGATGATCTAGAGATACAAAGAAGCTAGAGATAGGTGAAAGGTTACCTAATGAGGTTGAACTTACATATAAAGAAACGGATAGATATGATAGTAGATCATTAGTGGGGTTATAAGTATTATTGCCATATTGAAGGTGAATATTATTGAAAGGGATTGTACAGAGTCATGTATCCCACCGATTAACACTACAAATATAAATAAGTTCTTACATGAACTACTTCAAAGGTATGGATCTTGTACAAAGAACCAATAATAGAGGGGTATGAGGGAAAACTACTATTGCATGTGGTGGCTTATATTTAACTGGATGACATCAACAGTACCACAGCAATACCAGGAGTAAATAATTGGGGGGGGGGGAAGGATGAGAGTTTTCAAGCTACACGAAGGTGATCTAGCATTGACTGTGATAGCATACAGTGTCAGTGAGAATGCACACGGGTGCGCCACTGTTCAGGCTGCCATAATTGTCCCTCTGCCCCTGGCACGTGCTTTCATTGCAATAGAAGGCTTAGCAGATTAGCCAACGCCACAGCGGTTTCCAGGTTCCAGTGTGTCTATCAAACTCATGGCTGCTGGCCGAGGGTGCGCCCATGTCAAATAAAAGTCGAGCTTTGTTGTCCAGAGCTCTCAACATTGTAATCTCGCATTCTCCCTTAACTGTGTTAAATGAATCCCCAAGCAGTAGTCCCATGTGCTTCCAATGTCCTATGGGGTATTTCAAGTAGCCCTCTCTTAGTTTCTGCTTTTAAGTCCTTCTCACTCTAGGTCTCAGACCATGGGGACTGGGCTAGAGGAAAGTCGGGGCGACAAATATCATGAGTGTAATGAACCCCATTTCACTTCCTCCCATCAGAGCCATTGTTGCCACACCAAGAAGTTCGGCCTGAATCTTTATTACCTTGAAACTACCTTCCAGTAGGTTTTCAGGCCACAAACATCCTTGATCAATGTACTCCACAAGTCTTTGAGGTACATCTAAATAATCTATATTTTAAGATGTTTACAGCTGGAAAGGGTGATTTACTTAAACATTGATTTGAGTTGAATCCTCTGACATCTCTCTTTCTAGTTGAATTAAGTATTGTGGCCAAACAAAGGTAGAAATATAAGATTGAAAGCAGAAGATTCTTCTTTTCCTGCTGTTTGTAATCGTCTAAGCTCAAGGAAGATATTTTACTAGATATGTAAATCAGGGAGGAGCAAATGACTTTGAAGGGAGAAAGGATGTGAATGATCAAAGAAAAGAACGCTTTCTTGAAGCTGAAGGAAAGGATGGTTGTTCTGAGCTCCACGAGCATTTGCTCTTCCACAACTACTTTCTCATAACACAGAGTGGTAATCAGTATTCTAGGATAATAGCTAAGCTGAACTATAGGCACTGGAGCTTCCAGCCATGACAAAGTATCTTATCCTAAATTACACTGTTCCTTTAGGGTATCAAGGGTTATATAGGTATGGATAATGGCATTCCAATAGTAACAAGAGTGGACCAATTGTAATTGATAATTCTAAACTCTGAGGTACTGAGCTGTTTGTATATAACATGGTCTTTCCCAGAAATTTGGGTATTTATGTGACACCTGAGACTCAGAGTTAGAGCTCTAAAGCTATGAAAGTCAGCACTACTCCACTCAGGAACTGTTTAAAAAGTTGAAAAGGGGATCAGACATCAATCCCCTTATTTTGGGTAGTGCACTTCCTAATTTAACTTGTATGGTCAGTTTAGTTAACACCATAAGTACATGGATCTTGGATAAGGCATGAGATTTTGTTGGTTTGTCCAGGTTAGTGTGATGCCCTGATAAATCCCAGAAAGATTTGGACAGTGAATAAAGAAGTATTTTCAAAGTCCCCTTAGTGGAATGGGGAGAAAGGGGGCAATATTCAACATCCCATTTGGAAAATTTCTGATATTCTAGCAAACAATGGGGACAATCAAATAAATAGGCTGAGCCCTTGGTCTTGGGGATCACCCTTATGAAACTTATTTCTGCAAAAGATAAGTTAAGCTTGTTTAAATTAGGCCTTAGAGTCACCCCCAGAGAACCTCTTTCATTGCTCAGATGTGGCCTCCCTCTCTAAGCCAACATGGCAAGTTAACTCATTGCCCTCCCCTTCTATGTGGGACATGGCTCCCAGGGAGTGTAAACTGGGACAGATATCCTGGGATGAGATGGCACCCAGCATCAAGGAATTAAGAAAACCTTCTTGACCAAAAGGGGGAAGAGAGAAATGAGGCAAAATAAATGTCAGTGGCTGAGAGATTTGAAACAGAGTCAAGAGGTTATCCTGGAGGTTATTCTTATGCATTGGGTAGATATCCCCTTTTTAGTTTATGGTGTATTGGAGTGACTGGAGGGAAGTACCTCAACTGTAGAGCTGTGTTCCAATTGTCTTGTTTTTTGAAGATGATTGTATAATGATATAGCTTTTACAATGTGACTGTATGATTGTGAAAACCTTGTGTCTGATGCTTCTTTTAACTAGAGTATGGACAGCTGAGTAAAAAATCTGGTTAAAAAATAAATGATAGGGGGAACAAAGGCTAAAGTAAATTGGGTAGATGGAAATACTAGTGGTCAATGGGAGGGAGGGGTGAGGGGAATAGTATGAATGAGTTTTTCATTTTTCTTTTTTATTTAATTTTCTGGAGTGATGCAAATGTTCAAAAAATGATCATGGTGATGAATTCACAACTATGTGATGATAATGTGAGCCATTGATTGTATACCATGTATGGAATATTTGTATGTTAAGAATGTTTGTGTGTTTGTATGTTGTTTTATTAATAAAAACATTTTTATAAAAGGGTGGACCAAGGACTGGAGGACCCAAATATTTGTCTCTATTTAAGATAACTGTATGACTGCATGACTGTGAGGAAAGAGCCTCAATAAATACCAGAGGTGAATTTCCCACCAGTCTGGAGGATGAGAACTTGGAACTGAATTTAATTTTATTTAAAGGAAATCAACATTCTGAACTAAGACTTAAACTTTCAAGTACAAATCAACTTCAGAATAAAATCCAGAAACTCTAAGAAATTTAATTAGAATATTTGACCTCGAGAAACTTACATTTGATAACTTATAAAACATAACTTAAAATTTCTGACAATGCAAAGTACTATATGTCAACTGCCAAAGTGAGTACAGACTAAAAGCATTTGAAAATTTCAAAACAGAAGGTATGTTTGAACAAAAATATGAGAGAATCTTCAGAGAAGGAATGTGACTTCTCTTGGGCCATAAATAGCAGGGAAGGGGACTATTTCCACATAGTCAAAAAGCATGAGCAAGTCTGTAGGAAGGAAACAAAACCATATTTTCAGAGCAGACTGAGGATACCAGCCTGACTAAGGGATAGGAATGAGAGGATGGGGAAGCAGATGCACTAAAGAAATTGTTAGGACACAACTCCAGACCTCTGCATCTCAATTTACATCACCCCTCCTAAACTACTTTAGACCAGAGACTATTTACTTCAAAATTTAAATGAATTAAAGGAATGGGCTGACATTAAAATTCCTTTTCTCACTTTCCTTTATAGGCAAAGTCTATAATAAGTAGTCATTATCATTCATAAAGTAAGTATCACTTAGTGCTAGACTTTACACTAAGTTCTTTACCTATACTATGTCTAATCCTCATAGAAACATGCATGGGAGGTGTTTGTGTTTTCATTTTACAGATGAGAAGACAGGAATTTAAAAAGACTGAATGACTTGAACCCTGAGTGATGGCCAGATCCATTTATGTCTAAAGCTGTACGTTTTATATATTTTAACTATCCCACATTATTTCCAGAATTAAAATATTTTTATAATTTATTTATAATTCAATAGATGGATTCTTGTATTCTGGGAGAAAATATATTAATATGATTAGTAAATTGAAGATAAAAAATAAATGGCTATTTCTTATTTTTTTTCAGCTAGAATTTCATATTTGAAGAATTTTTAAAATAAAATGAGATTAAGCTCTCTATCGATTTAGAAAAATGCCCTGTAATCAGGTGGAAGATGTGAGAAACTTATATCAATTAACAAAGCCCAAAAAATTCAGTAGAGGGTAAAATTTCACTGTGCAGAACCACAGATTGTTTGGTCTTTATTTTTATTTCATTATCAAAAGGGACAGAATCATCTATCCTCAGAATGTGGCAGCCCCACCCTCCCCCCAAAGATTTGTCCACACAGAACTTAAACCCTGAATGTGACCTTATTTGGAAAAAAAGTCTTTGCAGGTGTAATAAAGTTAAGAATCTTGAGAAGAGGTCATCCTGGTTTAGGGTAGGCTCTAAGTCCAACATCAAGTGTCCTTCAAAGGAAAGGGGAGAAGACAGGACACCCAGGAGATGGAGATGTGAAGATTCATGCAGAGATTGGAGTTATGCTGCAACAAGCTGAGGAATGCCTGGAGTCACCATAATCTGGAAGAGCAGGGAATGGATTCTTCCTCAGAGCCTCAAGAAGGAGCCAACCTTGCTATAACCCTGATTTTAGATATGCAATCTCCAGAGCTGTGAAAGAAAACAAATCCTGCTGTTATTATGCCCACTCAATTTGTGGTAATTTGTTACGGCAACTCGAGGAAACTAATACAATGAAAATGTGTGATTTAAGCCACCAGCACTTTGGAGATCAGAAAACACTCTCCATCCTTGGTAAGATTCCAGTCTTTCACCAAACTGGATAGTTTCCCTGTGAACAAAACAAACAGCCACATCAAAAATGAATAAAGAAAGCATTTACTGGTGTACTGGGATTCTCATTTTCTAACTGAATTTTCTAGTAAGCAAGAATGGATACTCTGAGGAGTTTCCAGAATGATTCCAACTTACAATTTTTTTGGTTGCCAGATAATTCTGCTCTTTGTATATGAACCTTCATTTGAAGAAAAAGTCACGACATGCTTGAAGGGAAAAAATATATATATATATCATCTAAGCTCAAAATTTAGGCTTCCACAGCTCTTACTTTTTCCTTAATTTCAAACATTAGCATGTTTCTGTGAAGTGGTAGTGCCTTCATGTCCATGTGGAATGAATGTGCAATGATTCAGATATATATTGTGTACAAATATCTGTCAAAACATGTATTGTAAATGTAAAAAAAAAAACAACATTTCCATCATTCCTAATAGGAACCTCGTACATTTTACGCCTTAACTTTCCAATCCCTATATACACTCCATTCCCTGGTAACCTATATTCTACATTCTGACTATTTATTTGCTTATTCCAATTGTTTGAAATCAATGAGATCATACAATAGTTTTCTTTTGCGTTTAGCTTATTGCCCTCAATATGACATCTACAAGGTTCATTTATGTTGTTGCATGTAATAGGACTTCCTTTTTACAACTGAATAATGTTTGATTGTATGTATTCACCACCTTTTGTTTATTCAAATAAACACTTGGGTTGCTTCCATCTTTTGGCAATTTTGAATAATGCCTGTATGAATAATGGTGACTATATACCTGCTTGCATCTGTGCTTTGAGATCTTCTGGGTTTATCCTGAGTACTGGGACTGTTGGGGCATATGGTTATTCTACACTTAGCTTTATGAGGAATCACCAAATTATTTTCCACAGTCGCTGTCCCTTTTAAATTCTAAGCAGCAATGAATGAGTGCTCCTATTTCTCCAGATCCTCTCCAACACTCATTATTTTCTGTTTCTTGATAGCAGACATTCTAACAGGTATGAAATGGTATCTCATTGTGATTTTGATGGCTAATGGTCATTTCATGTGCTTTCTGGACATTTGCATATCTTCTTTGGAGAGATGTCTATTAAATCTTTTGCCCATTTTTAAATTGGGTTGTCTTTTTGTTATCAATTTGAAGGAGTTGCTTATGTATTGTGGATATTAAACCTTTATCAATTCTGTGATTTACAGATATTTTCTCCCATTGTATAGATTCTTCTTTTACATTCATGATAAAGTCCTTTGAGGCACAAAAATTTTTAATTTATATTAAAAATTAATCTATATTTCTTTTGTTGCTTGTGCTTTGGGTGTAAAGTCTAAGTAACTATTGCTTGACACAAGATCCTAATGATACTTCCTTAGGTTTTATTCTAAGTGTTTGATAGTTCCAGCCCTTGTATTAAGTCTTTGATCCAGTTTGAGTTCAATTTCATATGAAGTATGAGATACGGAGTTTTAGGGTTTTTTGTTTGTTTGTTGTTTTTTTGCAAATGGAGATCCAGTTTTCCCAGCACCGTTTGTTGAAGAGACTGTTGTTTTCCAATTGAGTGGTATTTGTCCCCTTGTAAAATTCAGTTGGCCATAAATGTGAAGGTTGTTTTCTGAGCTCTCAGTTCTATTCCATTGGTCTAGATGTCTGTCCTTGTACCAGTGCCATACTGTTGGGGTTTTTTTTGTATGCTGTGTGGTAGGGGTCATATTTCATTCTTTTTCCATGTGAGCATCGTGTTCTTGCAGCACCATTTGTTGAAGATTTTTTGAGGGGGGGAAGTGCATGGGCAGGGTGCCATGCTGTTTTTCTTTTACTGTGAAAAATAACATATATACAAAAAAGCAATAAATTTTAGAGCACACCACAGCAATTAGTTAAAGAGCAGATTTTGGAGTTTGGTATGGATTAAAGTTCCACAATTTTAGATTTTTCCTTTTGGCTGCTCCAAGACACTGAAAACTAAAAAAAATCTCAATATAATGATTCAGGAGTTATACTTATTTGTTAAATCCTATTTTCTCTTTTATAACTTCACTTTCTCTGTAGATTTTTAAAATTATTTATTTTTTGTTGATATATATTATATATTCACATACCGTGTAATCATCCAATGTTTACAATCAATGATTCACAATATTATCATATAGTTGTACATTTATATTCAATCGAGTTTTTTCATTTGTGTGAAAAATAACATATCTTAAAAAGCAATAAATTTCAAAGCACATCACAACAATTAGAGAATAGATTTCAGAGTTTGGTATGGGTTACAATTCCACAATTTAAGGTTTTTACTTCTAGTTGCTCTAAGGTACTGGAACCTAAAAGAAATATCAGTATAATGATTCAGCACTCATTCTCATTTGTTAAACCCTACATTCTCTGTATAACTCCACCATCACCTTTGATCTTTCTCCCACTCTTTAGGGGTATTTGGCTATGTTCATTTCATATTTGAAGGGATTGTCAATTATATGGGATAAGGGGATGGAACTAGTTGATGTTCTGAAGAGGCTGGTCCCTCTGCATTTCAGGACTTATCTGGTCTGGGGGCCCATCTGGAGGCTGTAGGTTTCTGGAAAGTTACTGTACTGCATGGAACCTTTGTAGAGTCTTATATAATGCCCTAGGTGTTCTTTAGGATTTGAAAGAATGGTTTTGGTTAGGGGTTGACAAGTTATGATAGGTAGCGTGCTCTTTGATTATTGTGGCTTTGTACTAAGATTTAAGATCAGGAAATGTGGGTCCTCCAATTTCATTCTTTTTTATCAATATGGATTTAGCTATTCAAGGCCTCTTATCTTCCACATAAATTTCATAATGGGCTTTTCCATTTCTGCAAGGAAAGTTTTTGGAATTTTGATTGGGATTGCACTGAATCCATGAACAGCTTTGGGTAGGATTGACAGTTTAACAATTTAATCTTCCACCTAGGAACACAGAATGTCCTTTCATTTATTTAGGTTTTCTTTTATTTCTTTTAATAATATCTTCTAGTTGTCTGACTGTAAGTCCTTTGCATTCTTGTTAGATTTATTCCTAGGTGTTTGATTCCTTTAGTTGCTATTGTGAATGTTTTTTTTTTCTCTTGATTTCTTCTTCCAATTGTTCATTGCTTGTGTAGAAAAACACTACAAATCTTTGGGTGTTGGTCTTGTACCCAACCACTTGGATGAATTCATTTATTAGCTCTAGGAACTTTGTTGTGGAATGTCAGGATATTCTATATATAGGATCATGTCAACTGAAAGTTTTACTTCTTCTTTTCCAATTTGGATGCCTTGTCTTTCTTTATCTTGCCTAATGGGTCTGGCAAGAACTTCCAGTAAAATATTGAATAGCAGTGGTGACACTGGGCATCCTTGTTTTGCTACAGATCCTAGAGGGGAAGTTTTCAGTCTTTTATCACTAAGTTGGATGCTAGCTGTGGGGTTATCATATATTCCATTCATCATGTTGAGGAAGTTTCCTTCTATCATAGTTTTCAAAGTTTTTTTTTTTTTAATCAAGAAAGGGTGCTGGGTTTTGTCAATGCCTTCATTGCATCAGTTGAGGTTATCACGTGCTTTTTTGCCTTAATTATGTTAAAGTGGTGTATTAAATTAGCTGATAGCAACGTTGTATACCAGGAATAAATCACACTTGATCACGTTGTATAATTCTGTTAATATGCTCTTGGATTTGGTTTGCTAGTATTTTGTTTCAGATTTTTGCATTTATATTGATATCCTTCAGGATTTTTATTTTCTGTGGTATCTTTATCTGCCTTTGATATATGAGTGATATTGTCCTCATAAAATGAATTAAGTAATGGTCTCACCTCTTCAGTTCTTTGAAAGAGTTTCAGGAGATTTGGAGTTAAGTCTTCTTGGGATGTTTGATAGAATTCCACTGCGAAGCCATTTGGTTCTGGGATGTCTTCTGCTGGGAAGTTTTTCAATACTGATTCAATCTCTTTTTTATTAATTGGTTTGTTGAGATCTTCTATTTCTTCTTGAGTTAATGTAGGAAGTTTTTTTTTCCTAGGAATTTTCCCATTTCATTCAGATTGCCTAATTTCTTGGTATAAAGTTGTTTGTAGTATCCTCTTACAATCCTTTTCATTTCAGTGCGGTCAGTAGTAATCTTCCCCTTTTAATTCCTGATTTTTGTTATTTGCATCCTTTCTTTTTTTCTATCTCAATTTAACTAAAGATTTCTTAATTTTATTGATCTTATCAATGAATTATCTTTTAAATGCAAATTTATTGAGATATATTTACATGCCATATAATCATCCTAAGTATACAATAAATGATTTGCAATATCATCATATAGTTGTGCATTCATCACCACAACCAATTTTGTAATTGGCTCATCCCCAGAATCATGTCCCACATTGCCAAGGAGATTTACACCTTGGGGTGTCATGTCCCATGTATGGGGGAAGGGCAGTGAGTTTACCTAGTTGACTTAGAGAGAAAGGCCACATGTGAGCAAGAAAAGAGATTCTCAAGGGATGACCGAGGCATAATTATAAATAGGCTTAACTTCTCCTATTTTTAATACAATTGTATTGACATATATTCACATACCCTATATTCATCCAAAGTGTAAAATCAGTGGTTCACAGTATCGTTTTAGAGTTGTGCATTCATCACCATAATCAATATTTTTTGGGAAATATAACATATATATAATTTCAAAGTACTTTGTAACAAGTAGTTATAGGACAGATTTCAGAGTCTGGTATGAGTTACTGTTCTACAATTTTATTTTTTCCTTCTACTTGCTCCAAGACACTGAAGATTCAAAGAAATATCAATATAATGATTCAGCAATCATACACATTTGTTAAATTCTATCTTCTCTGTTATAACTCTTCTCATTTGATCGTCCTCCCAATCTTTAGGGGTATGTGGACTATGCCCATTCTAACTTTTTCATGTTGGAAAGGGGTATTGATAATATGGGGTAAGGGGATGGAACCAGTTGATGTTCTTGAAGAGGCTGGCCCCTCTGGGTTTCAGAACATATCTAGCCTAGGAAACATCAGGAGGTTGTAGGTTTTTGGAAAGTAATACTAGTGTGTGAAACATTTGTAGAATCTCAGATAGAGTTCTAGGTGTTCTTTAGGATTAACAGAAATGGTTCTGATTGGGGTTTGGCAAACTGTGGTAATTAGCAATATCTGGCTAAAGCTTGGATAAGAGTAGCCTCCATAATAAACACTCAACTCTATTTTAATTTTTTCACATTTCTTTTCTCCATTTTGGTAGGGGAGGCATTGCTGATCCCACAGGGCCAGGGCCAGGCTCATCCCTGGGAGTCATGTCCTACATTGCTAAGGAGACTTAGAGAAAAAGGTTCTAATTATCTTTGCAGAGTTGGGGAGAGGGAGGGAGGGAGAGAGAGAGAGAGAGAGAGAGAGAGAGAGAGAGAGAGAGAGAGAGAGAGAGAGAGAGAGAGAGAGAGAGGGAGAGGGAGAGAGAGAGGCCACATTAAGCAACAAAAGAAGTTTTCTACAAGAAATTCTTAGAGAAAACTACAGGTAGGCTTAGCATCTCTGCTACAGGAATAAGCTTCAGAAAAGCAAGCTTTTAGATCAAGTGCTTGGCTTATTGACTTGGGAGTCCCTAGTGTTTGAGAGAGTATCAGGGTTTCCCAGGTAGTAAAGCTTAACAGTTCCATATTTTTACTCCCATCCCTCAAGGGACTTTGTCAATACTTTTTAATCAACTACCCAACATACTCTATGATGTATCTGGGTATTACCTTAAGCTATACAGAATTACAAGCCCTCATTCTTCTTCTGGGATCCATGTGTTAGGATTGTTTAAATGAGCTATCTAGGCAGGTTAAGTTCGATTATGTGCTACAGAAAATATAGGTTTTAGGCAAACTAAACCACTCTTCCTTTCGTTTCGTACTGTAGACAAAGTTTTAAAATACAGACAATGTCATCCTCACCCTTGTATTCTGTTTTACCTTAGTCATGACCCAATTGGCTTCACCCTGACTCCACCTGAAGCCTGATCTCTTTTTTGGTTTCTTTACCAGTTGCTGCATGTAACAGTGCTGACTTTCAGAGCTGTAGAATGCCAACTTTGAGTCTTAGGTGTCACACAAGTACCCAAAGTTCCAGAGAGATACCAAGTTATGCATATGTAGCACATCTCAAAATATGGAAATAACATTAATAGCTCTGGACTAAATATGCCTCTTAAAGAGCTTACAATCTAGGCCCCCAAAATAATAATCCAATCAGTTGAAGGCTTTTAAGGAGGAGGAGAGATTTTTCACTGCTTCTTCAGCCAGCGAGTCCCTCCTGCAGTGTTCATCCAGACCCTTCATTGGAACTGCCAGCTTCACAGCCTGCCTTATGGATTTTGGGCTCTTCCATTCCCATGGTTCCATGAGACACCTTTATAAATCTCATATTTGCAAATCTCTTCTGTTGGTTCTCTTTCTCTAGAGAGCCTTGACTACCACACATATCTTTTCATGTCTAGCTTATTTCACTCAGCATTATATCCTCTAGGTTAAGGCATGTTATCATATGCTTCAGGACCTCATTTTGTCTTACTGCTGCATAATATTCCATCATATGTATATACCACATTTTGTCATCCACTCATCTGTTGGAGGACATTTGGATTGTTTCCATCTATTGGCAAGTGTGAATATTTCTTTTATGAACATCAGTGTACAAATTTCTGTTCTTGTAACTGCTTTCAGCTCTTCTGTGTATATACCAAGTAGTGGTATTGATGGGTCATAGGGCA
The DNA here is from genome assembly GCA_004026745.1 of Myrmecophaga tridactyla. Classification (NCBI taxonomy): domain Eukaryota; kingdom Metazoa; phylum Chordata; class Mammalia; order Pilosa; family Myrmecophagidae; genus Myrmecophaga; species Myrmecophaga tridactyla. Next base: position 40,108 of record PVIY010020802.1, read on the forward strand.
ACTCCATAATTCATTTTCTAAGGAACTGCCAAACTGCCTTCAACAGTAGCTGTACCATTATACATTCCCACCAGTAGTGAATGTATTCCAATTTCTCCATATCTTCTCCAACATTTCTAGTTTTCTAATAGCAGTCATTCTTATAGGTGTGAGGTAATATCTCATTGCACTCTTGATCTGCATTCCCTTATAGCTATGAAAATTAGCACATTTCATGTTTTTTTTTAGCATTTGTACTTGTTCTTCAGAGAATGTCTATTCATAGCTTTAGCCTATTTTATAATTGGGTTGTTTATTCTTTTGCTGTTGAGTTGTATGATTTCTTTAAGTGGTGGGATAAGAGATTAATGTGCAAAAATCAGCATTGTATCTGTACACAAACAATGACTTAACTGAGGAGACAAATAACGTATACAGGATATTTAAATCTTTATCTGGTGTGTGATTTCCAGATATTTTCTCCCATTGAGTTGACAGCCACTTCACCTTTTTGACAAAGTCCTTTGAGGCACAGTAGCATTTTATTATGAGGAGTACCCATTTATCTATTTTTTTCTTTCATTGTTTCTGCTTTGGGTATAAAGTATAGGAAGCAACCTCCTATTATTAGTTCTTGGAGATGCTTCCCTATATTTTCTTCTAGGAGTTTTATGGTACTGGCTCTTATATTTAGGTCTTTGATCCACTTTGAGTTCATTTTTGTATAGGATGTAAGCTAAGGATCCTCTTTCATTCTTTTGGCTATTAATACCAGTTCTCTCATGCCCATTTATTCAAAAGACTATTCTGTTCAAATTCAGTGGATTTGGGGGCCTTCTTGATGATCAATTGACCATAGATTTGGTAGTCTATCTCTGCACTCTCCATTTTATTCCACTGGTCAAAACTTCTATCTTTGTGCCAGTATCATGCTTTTTTTTTTTTTACAGCAGTTGCTTTGTAATAAGCTTTAAAATCAGGAAGTGTTAGTTCTCGCACTTTTTTCTTCTTTTAAAGAACATTTTTAGCTATTTGAGGTCTCTCCCCTTCCAAATGAATTCGATAACTAGCTTTTCCAAGTCTTCAAAGTAGATTGTTAGAATTTTGATTGTTATTGCATTGAATCTGTAGGTCAATTTGGGTAGAATTGACATCTTACTACATTTAACCTTCCTATCAATGAGGATGGAATGTCTTTACCCCTATTTAGATCTTGATTTCTTTTATCCCTGTTTTGTAGTTTTCTGTGTACAGTTCCTTCACATCCCTGGTTAAGTTTATTCATAGATACTTGATTCTTTTAGTTGCTATTTTGAATGGAATTTTTTTTGTTAATTGTCTCCTCAGTTAAGTCATTGTTTGTGTATACATACAATGCTGATTTTTGCACATTAATCTCTTATCCCATCACTTTGCAGAATTTGTTTGTTAGCTCAAGTAGCTTTGTCATAAATTTCTCAGGATTTTCCAAGTAGAGTATCTTTTCATCTGCAAATAATGAAAGTTTTACTTCTTCCTTTCCAATTTGGAAGCCTTTTACTTCTTTTTCCTGGCTGATTGATCTAGCTAGAACTTCTAGTACAATGTTGAATAATAGTGGTGACAGAGGGCAACTTCTGTCATTCTCGATCTTATTGCAGATCTTTCAGTTTCTCCCCATTGAGTATGATGCTGGCTATGGGTTTTTCATTTATGCCCTTTGTTCTAGTTTGCTAACTGCCAGAATGCGATATACCAGAAACTGAATGGCTTTTCAAAAGAGGAATTTATTAAGTTCCAAGTTTACAGTAAGGCCATGAAAATGTCCCAATTAAAGGAAGGATATAAGAATGTCCAATCTAAGGCATCCAGGGAAAGATACATTGGTCCAAGAATGCCAATAAAGTTCAGGGTTTCTCTCTCAACTGGAAAGGCATATGGTGAACATGGTGATGTCTGCTAGCTTTCTCTCCAAGCTTCTTGTTTTATGAAGATTCCCCAGGGACGTTTTCCATCTTCATCTTCAAAGGTCTCTGGCTATGTGGGCTCTGTGGTTCTCCTGACTCTCTCCAAGATGATTTCCTTTTTGAAAGGATCCCAGTAAACTAATCAAGACCCACCTAAATGGGTAGAGTCACATCTCCCTCTGACCAAAGATTAATAACCACCTTTGCGTGAGTCACATCTCCATGGAGATAATCTAATCAAGTTTCCAACTTACAGTATTAAAAAAGGATAAAAGGAAACTGCTGCCTCCACCAAATGGATCACGATTAAAACATGATTTTTCTAGGGTACATAATCCTTTCAAGCTGGCACACCCTTTATCATATAGAGGAAGTTTCCTTGGATCCCTACCATTTGAAGTGTTGTTAACAGAAAAAGATCCTAAATTTTGTCCATTGTTTTCCCAGCATCAATCAAGATGTTCATGTGATTTTTTCCCTTTTGATTTGTTAATGTGCTGTATTACGTTGATCGTTTTTCTCATGTTGAACCACCCTTGTATTACTGGTATAAACCCTGATTGATTGTGGTGTGTAATTCTTTTAACATGTCCTTGGATTTGGTTTGCTGGTATTTTGTTGAGAGTTTTTGCATCTATGTTCATTAGAGAGATTAGCTTGTAGTTTTCCTTTCTTGTAGTATCTTCACTTGGTTTTGGTAAATTTGGGGGAAGAGTTTGAGCAGTACTGGTGTTAGTTCTTTTTGGGATGTTTTATAAAATTCCCCTGTGAAGCCATCCGGCCTTGAGATTTTCTTTGTAGGAAGATTTTTAATGACTAATTAATTCTCTTTACTTGTGACTGTTTTATTAAGATCTTCTATTTCTTCTTGAGTCAGTGTAGGTTATTCATGCGTTTCTAGGAACTTGTCCATTTCATCTAAGTTTTCCAGTTTGTTGGCATATAATTGTTCATGGTATACTCTTATAATTATTATTTTTTTCATTATTTCAGGGTCTGTGGTAACACACAGCCCTCTAATTTTTTATTTTGTTTGTTTGCATGCTGTTCTAGTTTGCTAGCTGTGGGAATGCAACACACCAGAGATGGATTGGCTTTTAATAAAAGGGGATTTATTTTGTTGGTTCTTCAGAGGAAAGGCAGCTAACTTTCCACTGAGGCTCTTTCTTACGTGGAAGGCACAGGATGGTCTCTGCTGGCCTTCCCTCCAGGCCCTTGGGTTCCAACAACTTTCCCCGGGGTGATTTCTTTCTCCATCTCCAAAGGCCTGGGCTGAGCTGCTAGTGCTGAGATGAGGAATGCCGAGCTGCTTAGGCTGTGCTACATTGCATTCTCTCATTTAAGCACCAGCCAATTAAGCCAAACATCACTCATTGCAGCAGACACGCCTCCTAGTTGACTGCA
>PVIY010020803.1:0-43412 GCA_004026745.1 Myrmecophaga tridactyla
AGTTGGGAAATGCTCATTGATTATTTCCTCCATTATACTTTCTGCCCCTTTTCCCTTCTCTTCTCCTTCTGGGACTCCCATAACATATATATCCATGCACTTCATGTTGTCATTCAGTTCCCTAATATCCTGCTTAAATTTTTCTATTCTTTTACCTATTTTTTCTTTTGTGTATAGAATTTCAGATGTCCTGTCTTCTAATTCACCGATCCTTCCTTCTGCTTATTCAAATCTGCTTTTTTATGTTTCCATTCTGTTTTTCATGACTTCTGTTGTGACTCTCATTCCCATCAATTCTGTGTTTTGGTTTTTTTTTTTCAAGCTTTTGAGTTCTTCTGTATGGAAGACACCCTGTGTCTTCTTTATAAGCTTCATCTCTTTTTCCATATTTTCCTTCAACTTGTTGAATTGACTTAGAAGATCTGTTTTAACATCATTAATTAGTTACAATTCCTGATCTCAGTTGAGGTGTTATTTGGGTCATATTTTTGCTCTTCTTGGTATGAGTTGTGATTTTCTGCTGGTTTTGAGGCATCTCATTTTCTTGCTTGTTTTATTGTAGAAGTCATTTTATCTCTTTGCCTAGGGTTTTCCTGTTGGTTGGATTTGTTCTCTATCTGTTTGCATCTCACTTGTCAGATTTGTTTTGTGCCCTTGTTTCCCCCCTCTCCCCAACCAGGCACCTACAGCTCTCTGCCTCAGGGGTAGGAGCAGGTACTGGGCACCACAGCAATGCCCCTGTTTGTGGGGAAAGCAAGTCTGCTGTCTCCCAGCAGTGCTCCTTTTTTCACCATCCTGCAAGACCTGGGTTTGTTTTAGAACACTGCTTTAATAATTGGGTCATACATGTTTCTCAGCCAAAACAGTAATGGGCTCCCCTACAGGATCTCTAGACCTGTGCCAGCCAGCCTGAATATTTCAGTCAGCCAGCAATAAATTCCTGGATAGTCTCTTAAAACTCCCTTCAATTCTCTTGCATTTTCTGTTATGCTCAGCAGATGGCACTGTTCGTTAACTTACTTGCCCTCAGCACTGGCTGTCTCCAGATCCCGCAAAAAAGAAAAAAGAAAAAAAAAGCAAGTTTCTTGGTCTCTCTCTTTGCTAGCCAAAATCTGGCTCAATATGTCCCCCATTTTATTTTTAGAAGAGTATGCCCCTAGCTGTCCCAGTCTCTAACTTTCTCTAAGCAGGAATCAGGCCTCTCTCTGCCACTTCTTACAGAGGTGCGGGGAGGACTTTAGGATCCAGGGCTGGAAACACAACTTCTATCCACATCTCTCTGTCTCTCATTGATCTCTGCCTTGAGATGCTCTCCCCTGTCCCCCATGTCTCCAAAAGGTGAGGATCTGTCCTACTGCTATGAGAGAATATGTATTTTGTGTTCTCATTGGGCGCAAGGGGCCCAACTGCTGTTTCTCTGCCTGTCCCACATTGTAAGTCCAAGTGAGGGGGAGGGAAGAGGATGGCTGGTCTGGGATGGAAATTTCCTACCTGATATTTTTCAACCTCTTCAATTTGAGATTTGTAGGTGCCTCTCCACTCCATATCCTCCTTCAGATTTCTGAATAATTTAGAATTGTTCTCTTTTAATGCTGAATTTCTGAGGAGAGATTTTCAGCAGCTATTTACATTGCCATTTTAGTGATTTCAACTCCCTTTAGGGTGATTCTTGAGAGAAGAGAATGTAAGTATCTTTACTTTGTCATTGTAAAGCCAGAATGTTTTGAAAATGTAATTAGAATGGTATTTTAATATGCAGCTGTAAGTTCTGCTTTTTGTACTCAACACTATGCTGTAACCACTTTTTCATTTTATGAAAGTAGCCTCATAAACAATTATTTTTAATGACTGGCATAACATATATCATGCAGATATGCAAATAACCATATACTCCAAAACAAATTTAGATACAACAATTTTCCCCACTTTGGGCTTAGTGTCATATAACACCCAGAATAAGATAGACCCTAGAAGAACAGTCAAAGTTGAACAAGGATATGATCTTTTACAATCACGCAGTATCCCTTGAGTTTCCCACTCACTCCCATGACATCTTCTTTCACCTAGATGGTCATGTCTGAGATCTAGAATGTCTCTCCTGATCCCTATACTTTATATCTTGTCATGTCTGATCTAGGATGTCTCTCCTGGCCCCTATACTTTATATTTTGTCATGTCTTAGATATCCTGCTGATGGATATTCTACAGGCATTTCAAATTTCATACAGCAAAAACTGAGCTCATTACGCTCTTGCCCAGTTCTACCCACCGAGACTCTTCCCTGCTTGCTCACCTCCCTTAAGAAAAGTGTTTTCCCTCTGTGCTCTCAATTCAGGGTGTGGTACCACATTCCCAAGGCATTCAAGGTAGAAATCTGCTATTGGTCTTAAATGTCTCTCTTTTACCTCATTCATCCACATGGTCACTGAATCTCTTCAATTCTGCCTTTTTTCCACTTTCACTTTTGCCACCTTGAATCAACGGAGAAAACCAAAGTGCAGAGAGATAAATTGCTGCTCAAAGTCCAACCACTAGCAAATGGCAAAATTGAGAATACTTCTGACTTCAAAGCTCACTCTATCTCCCGCCCATCAAATTTGGCTGCTGCCAGTCAATCACCTCTTGACCTTTCTCTGACTTTGATCTTGCATTTTGTGGTTCACTTATTTTTATATCTAAGATCATTGAGCTATTGATTGCAGGCTCTCAGAGTTATCAAATCCTCAAATTTGCCATCACCATTACTAGGTTCTAAACTGACTCTCAGATTTTGCATTCTACTAGTTGACTTGTAAAGATGCAGGGCCAAACCATGAGGGAATGTGATGCTTTGGGAACATGTTAGTGGAGAAAAACTGCTTTAAGCAACTGAGCTAGTAGCCCTTAGTATTTCAGTACTTCAGTGTTTCTAGAGTTTTCTGATTTTTATGCCATGCAAAACCAGAGGGCATTTCTTCCTGGTGACTCCTGCTGTGCCTTTTTTTTTTTTTTTTTTTGTTACTGAGAGAGAATGAATAAACTTGGGGGAGGCATGCATTTAAAAATACTTTCCCTTAAGATCAAATAAGTTTTGCACATGTCAGATTCCTTTTCATCTCTCCTTGTAATATCAAACAGTTGGAAATTTGGACTGTGTAGCTATAGATCTTGAATAAATGGAAACCGTGTGTTTAATCATTCCATTGATCTTTGAAGTTGTCAAGTATTAATAGTTGCCTTTCCACTGCTTCCAATAGAATAAATTTGCTTAAAGTAGTTTATTTCTCAAAGAGAGGTAACTTCCATAGTATTTTCCTGGCATTGTGTAATTTGAGGATGTACTAACTCAATGTATTAGGACCTTGGCACAAAGTATCTGTGATAGATACTGAAGAAGGGCCTCACTTCCATTCCACTGTATTTCTAGAATGCCTCTATGTAACCCTGAGGCTGGAAAGCTGGAAACTAGTTGGCCACTCTCCTTTGCATCTACTATCTGAATGCAGATTAGATTCTATCAATTAGATGTAGGCAAGCCAGATTTAGAAAGAAGAAGATAGCTGGAGGCCATCTTCCTGTCCTTTTCAGCACTTTTCTCAGAACTAGCAGGTTTTTCTGCAGCAGAGTTCCAGTGCCCATTCTTCTGCTTCTTGGGTTTCAAGATGTGGTTGTGACAGAAGTAGCAGCAGCAGCAGGAATGACTTGATTCTGTATCCTATCCTTGGATCATAGCGGTAGTGGTATGCTCTTCATTAATAATTGATAATCCCAGTGGTGGCCTCAGAGATATTAGCTCCTCCACAAGATCCAGTCTGAAATGTTTCAGGAATCATTTTTAAAGACTTAGCCTAGTACCTTCTGTTATAGGCATTCCAAAAATTTAGTCAGCATCCGATTTCCTATATTCAATTCCTCTTCTGCTTACGATACCGACAATGGTCTGAGTGTGTTTCACTGAATACTGACTGACACACTGTCAAAGCACACTGAAGTGAACAAAGGTCAATCCCATTTTAGGATTCTATACACTTAGCTCCTAATTATTAGGGAATGTGATGTTATTTCCTTCCATAATACCCTGTCCTAGTTTGCAAGCTGACAGAATGCAATATACCAGAAATGGGACAGCTTTTTAATAGGAGAATTTATTAAGTTGCAAGTTTACAGTTCTAAGGTTGGGAAAATGTCCAAATTAAAGCAAGGCTATGAAAATGTCCAAATCAAGCCATCAGCAAGAGGTTACCTTCACTCAAGAAAAGCCAATGAAGTTTGGGGTTTCTCTCTCAGCTGGAAGGGCACGTGGTGAAGTCTGCTAGCTTTCTCCCCTGACTTCTTGTTTCATGAAGCTCCCCTGGGGGCGTTTACCTTCCTCATCTCCAAAGGTCACTGGCTGCTTGGGCGTTAAAGCTTTTTCCAAAATGGTTTCTTCTTAAGGGCTCCAGTAAGCAACCCCACCTTGAACGGGTGGAGATACCTCTCTATGGAAACCATCTAATCAAAAATTACCACCCATGGTTGTGTGGGTCACAACTCCATGGGAACATTGTAAGTGCTCCCAATTAGCAATACTGAATGAGGATTAAAGGACGTGGCTTTTCTGGGGTACACAACAGAATCAAACTGGCACAACCTCCTCCCACCATTTTCTTTTCATTTACAAGGCTTCCATTAAAATACAAGATGTAAACATGTGATATACAATTTCTGATTTCCTTAGAGTAAAATCCTTGGTTTTTCCTCACCAACACATATAATAAAAGATTTCTCAAAAAGAAAAAAACCTCACAAATAACAAAAAAGCAATGTGTATTATGGTTATTATGTGTCATGTATGGTATTACATATTAACTAAAGGCAGGCCAATATTAAGTTTAGCAAGGCTAATTTAGCTCGCTTATTAATTTGGATTGAAGCAGTATCAACAAATGGCAATTGTTGGCTTCAATTATATGCACTTACTGATAAGACATGTTGCCCTTTTCTGTTTTTTTTAGGATATGCAGAACTGTTTGCTATTAAAAATATTTGGGCAGGCCACAGTGGCTCAGCAGGCAGAGTTCTCGCTTGCCATGCAGGAGACCTGGGTTGGATTCCCAGTGCCTGTCCATGCAAAAACAAACAAACAAACAAAATTCTATAATTTAATAAATAATAGAGGTTCAAATCTGGCCTTAATCAAAATTAGCCTTGGAATATACAGAGTAATTTGAGGGTCTCTGGGAGGGTTTCTCTACCACAAATAATTGTGAGAGACATCATGCTTCCATATTTTGTGCTAAATTTTGTTCTTTAGGAATTATGAGGAGATAGGACAAGTGACACCAGGCACATTCATGCTGAGATGCTGGTAATTGTTCAGTTCGGGCAAGACAGGCTCAGAATTATGCTAATATGGCATCGGTATCTAGTTGAACCTAAAGTTGGATGAGCAAGTTGGAGGCAGAATAGGCATTCTAGAGGCAGTAGTGTGTAATAAAAATAAAGTTCAAATTTAGACAGTGCATTTGTAAAGCCCTGAGTGCTGTATAGATTTAGTATCAAGGGCCTCAGTTCCAGAATTATGTGAAACAACTTAGGCAAAAGATGAAAAAATATACCACCATTCTTCCTTCCCAAACTAGCAGCAGACACTGAAGATTGATTAGGGTCTTCAATTCCACTAAACCATGTTTTCAGTTTTTCTAAATATAGTCTTAGCAGCCAAACCAACAGACAGAAGTTGGGAAAGTACAGCAGGAGCTGTTGATTTCTTACCCAGCAGTTATTCCTCTCCTTTTCTACCTTACTAAAGACTCTACCTCCCATGATAAAGGATCTAAGTACTCACAATGCCAGATACGTTTCTAGTGTTGTTATCAAAAGCATGCACATGGACCCTTCTGGGGGTACTTCTAAGAAAGTATCAGACCAAAACCCCTGTAGTCCAAACCAATTTGTGGTAGATGGAGTCAAGTCTTCGATGATTTTTTTGAGCCCATTGAACCTAATCCTGGGACTATTTTCTCTGGACCTAAATTGGAGAAAGGGAATAAATCATAAATATCTGAGTATATATAAAATATTTTTCCTCTCAATTCCTTAGAATATGTACTCCTGCTTAAACAAAACTATAACATTGTCTTGTGGGGTTTATAATGTGTGCAGCTATAACACATATGGCAACTAGGTAATAAAAGATCAATGAACGGAACTATAGTATCGTTAAGTGTCTACATTTTACATGAAGTGGTACAATACTAACAGTAGGTTGACTGCTGAAAGTCAAAGATGTACATTGTAATTCTTACCACACCACTAAAAATTAATGCAGTGATTTTGCTTAAAAGCCCATGAATAAATTAAAATGGAATTCTAAAAAATTTCAAATAATCTAAAAGAAGATAGGAAAAATGAAAAAAAAAGCACAAAACCTAAAAAAAAAAACAGAGGATATGAATAGAAAACAATAAAATGGTCTACCTAAATGCAATGGTACAATAATTGTATTGTGTTAATATTCTAGACTCCAGTTAAAAAGCAGAATTATCAGAATTGTTTAAAAATTAAGACTCAATTATGTGCTGTTTACCACAGATGTCCTGTAAATACAGAGATATGGATGGGTTAAAATTAAATGCTTGGAGAAGATACCATTCTTGTAGTAAGCATACAAAGGTTGGAATGGCTATCTTAAAAAAGATGAAGTAGACTTCAGGACAAAGGGTACTGCCAGAGATAAAAGTTGACATTTCACAATGATAAAAGGGTCAATTCATTAGGAGAACATAATAATTATGGGTGTATAAGTGTATATGATTCAGCTGAATGCATCATACAAGAAATGCACCTAGAACAAAGTAATTCAGAAGTTAAAAATAAAAGAATGCAAGAAATTATAACAGGCAAATTTGAGCAAAAAGATTAGGGGTTATAATTTCAGTATCAGACAAGGTATAATTCAGATTAGGAAACAGAGTATACTATAATGCTAAACAGTTTAATGAAGATATAGTAGTTATTAATATTGAAGCATATAAAGTTGATTTTCATTGTTTGTGGATTCTGTATTTGTGAATTTGTCTACTCACTAAAATTTATTTATAACCCCAAAATCCACATTCATGGCCTCTTTGCAGTCATTTGTGGACATGCACAAAGCAGCAAAAAACGTTGATTCTGCCTGATGTGCACAATCTCAACTGAGGTCAGACAAGGCAACACTCCCGGCCTTCTTGCTTTGGCTCTCATATCCTTTTCATGGTATGCTTTGTGCTGCGTGTCTTGCATTGTGATTTTTATTCATGATTTCAGTGCTTTAAATGGCCTCCAAGAAGAGGACTGAGGTTCTGTCTCATGTCCCTCAGCACAAGAAGTTTGTGATGTGCCTTCTGGAGAAAATATATATTAGAAAAGCTTCATATGGGCATGAGTTGCAGTGTTGTTGGCTGTGAGTGCAATGTTAATGGATCAATGCTGTACATTAAATAGAGGCACACATCAAACTAGGTTACATACTGATAAAGATGTTGTGACCAGAAGCTCATAGGAACCTAAACTTCTATTTCCTCTAGGAGCATGGTTCAGTATTCACTGATTCAGTGTTTGCAGCAGCTTTATAGAACATAGCAACTGCAAATAATGATTGATTGTAATAGATTAGCCACAATATTTAAGTCAACAGCATATGTGAGCAAAGAGATTTAGACAGAAATTAATTAATGCTGGTAGGCTCTAGTTAACCTCTCAGTTTAAAATATAACAATTGGACAAAAATAAGTAAGGATATAAAATACCTAAATACCATGTCAATAAAATAAATTTGCTTGATCTATTTTGACTGATATATATTGAAGTCAATATCTTGAAGATAAGAATATGTGTCCATTAAAAAAATCACTAAAAAAATAAAAGATTATACATTAGGTGTCAAGGAAATGGCAACAAGTATATTCTGTTGAGAAGATGATGAAGAAGAAAAATATGCCCAAGGAAAAAGAAAAATGTTGTTCTAATAATTTTTTAAAAGTTGACGTCCTGGGCGGTGCGATGGTGGCTCGGTGGCAAGTTCTCATCTGCCATGTCCGAGACCCGGTTGGATTCCCGGTGCCTGCCCATGCAAAAACAAACAAAAAAAGTTGACGTTCTAAGGAAAAAATCCAAAGGAAATAGAAAGATGAATTTCATAGGAAAATGTGCCGTTCATTGCAGGGTAAACTATAGGGAAACAAGATTCTTGTTCTCAAGAGGTTTACAATATAAAAAGGGAGACATAAAATAAAATTTAAAATATAAAATATAAGTCAATAAATGAACTTACCATAAGAACAGTATAAAAAGTATTCTAAGAGCACAGAAGGGAAAGAAATCCCAACATTCATGGACGAGGAGAACTTTTGAGTTAGGTTTTTCTTGGCCTGAATTCTCCCAGAAGCTGACCCCGAGACAAGGATTTGAGAAGTAATTTTAGGAAGCACTGGTAAAGGAAAGGGAAATCAGAGAGGGAAAGGAAGGAAGACAAAACCCTATGTCTAAGATGTAATTAGGGTTTGTTCTCACAGGGGCCCACAAACAATGTGCCTCTCAGTTGTTCCACTCGGGGAGTGAGGAGTTGTAGCATTTATCCACCAACTCTGTTCATCATTGATTTAGGGTTATTCCCAGAGGCATTAACTCCTCAGCAGTTCTGGCTTGCTTCTTGAGCTGGGCCCAGTCCTGTCAGCTGGGGTCACAAGTGCCAATGGGATGTGTAGGGGCAACGGTAACATTTCCTATCATATTGAAGAATGGTTAGATGGGGAATATTTGTTGAATGAATGAATGAATGAATGGAAAGAAGGAAGAACACTCATGTGATATGGTAAAATTGAAATGAAAATTGAAATGAAAACAGTACTGTGGACTTTTGATGCTACCTTTTTTTTCTTATTTGTAAAGGGGATCTTTATGTATTCAGATTTTTAACCTTTTTTTTTTGTCATCTAAACCTCACACATTTTCCACTTATTATCATAACTTTCACTAAGCTGGTTTTGGGTTTCCCTTGTTATTTTAAAGTAAATACAAGAATTACCATTCATACAGAAGAAAAGAAACCTGAAAGCAATGGAAAAGTAAAATGGTCTGTTTTATAATTGGAGTTTACACAAAAGATCCATCCCTATTAATATACTTGGCTAGGTAATCCAGACTATATAAAATGTTATGCATATGATTCAGAAAGATTTCTGTATTTGTAGAATTACAACCATGAAAATGTGTACTATCTTGCCTTTTTATTCCCCAGTATAAGTAAAGCATTTATTTAATAAAATCCAATGCTCAAAGGTCCTTCTCCAATTCCTTTTTTACCTGCATATGATTTTTGCACTGTGAGTGTATATAAAAGAGATTTGCATTTAGCAGAATTCTAGGCAGAAATTTTGTACTATAAAAACATTGTTCTAGTAGGTAATACCAGTAACGCAGTATTTTAGTTTCCTAGGCTGCTTAGCAAATACCATGAAATAAGTCAGGTTAAAAAATGGGAATTTATTTGTTTATGGTTTTGAGGCTGGGGAAATGTCCAAATCAAGACACATCAGGGCAAAGCTTTCTCCTTACATGCTGTGGCACTCTGGGGCTGGCTGCCTCGGTTCTTGTGTCACATGGCAAGGCCATGGTAGCATTTCCTGGTCGCTTCTCTTCTGGGTTCCATTTCAGCTTCCTGTTTCTTGTGGCTTTTCACTGTCTATATTTCACTCTGCTTATAAAGGACTTCAGCAGTATGATTAAAACCCATCCTGATTGAGTTTTGTGCCACACCTTAACTGAAGCATTATCTTCTAAAAGTCCTACGCACAGTGGGAAAATTAATAATGCTCTCTAAATGCATCCAAAAATGCCGATCCAATTTTCCCAAATATCACAAAAGCATAGGAATGGATTAGATTTAAGATCGTGCTTTTGTGGGGTACATATAGCTTTAAACCATCACAAGCAGAAGTGGATATCATCCTATAGCTGCTTATCTGGAAAGTTTTTTTTAACAGTGGTGATATTAAAAGTCTAGTTAAATAATCTACAATCCGAGTATTCTGGGGTTCCCACCATCACTATTAACTAATAATTTTATTTGATTTTTCATTTCTCCTTATCATCACTTTGTTTTTTTTACTAAGGATCACCTTTTTTTGTTACCAAATATGAATTCTTATATCTATTTACTCTTTTGCAGAATAGGAAGAACACCTCTTGCAGAAATTTCAAGAGGGGAAAAAAAACCCTGTAGACATATTGCTGAACATTTGGAAATCTGGACATGATAATAGCATTTATTCTATGTCTGTATTACATTTGTATGTTGGATTTGGGGGCAGATAACTGGTCTCTTTAGTGCACAGGTGTTCAGATAGACAAGAACTGTAGTTGAGGCACTATATCAAAACAAAAAACAAAATTGAAAAACCCTAATACCCCAGAGCCTTACCCACACCTGGGCCTGATTTAGATGTTGAGATGCTGAATTTTGAGCTGATACTATAATACATAAGACCTTGGAAGCTTTGGGAGGGAAAGAAACAGATTTTGCATGTGGGAGGAAAGTAAATACGTAGACAGAGGACATTCCATGGTGCTTTAAAAGTATGTCCACAAATTCTTAACTACTCCTCCCTTCAAGAGGTGAAAGCCAATTTCCTTCTCCTTGAGTCTGACTGGACTTAATGACTCACTCCTCATGAATGGGGTAGAGCAGAAATGATGGTGTGTGGTTTTGGAGACTAGGTCATAGAGACACTGTGGCTTCCTATATGCTCTCTCTTTCTTGCTTTTAGAGAAGTTAGCTGCCATGTCATGAGAACATTGATGTAGCCTATGGGGAGACCCATATTGCAAGGAAATATGTGAGGAACTGAGATCCCCTACCCATAACCTGTGAGTGAGTCATCTTGGAAGTGGATTTTCCAGACTCAATCAGGCATTCCTGGTTCACAGAGATTGAGTTGCTTCTCATCTTAAACCACTAAGTTTTGAGATATTTTTAATACAGCAATAGGAAATTAAAACAATAGTATAGGAGAGGTGTATCAGATTAATATGGCTACACTAACACTGTATAAAAAAACTTCGGTGGCATACAATAATAAGCATTTATTGCAAATTCCACTGGAGTTTAACTGATTTGGACTGGGCTCAAGTAAATGGTTCTGCTAGTCTTTTCTGGACTTGCTCTCACATCTGGGGTAAGTTGTGAGTCTTCCCTGTTTCTTTCTCCTTCTCTTTCTGGACCAGCAGACTATTCCAAGCACATACTTCTCCAGGGATGCTGCTTCCACGGAGACTGAAACAGTCTTCACCAATAAGTTGTAGAAAGCCGTTGGTGAATGTTGTTATATTCCTAAAATAATTTTCAATTTTTCTGAAACTGAAATTTTACAAATTCTGCTTGTATATTAATTTGCCAACAAATACTGTGTGTACATTAATTTCAAAGATGAGAAGAAAAGACATAAAGTCTCCAAAGTTAAGGTAATAGTACTTTCAGGTGAAAGTTACAAAGATGATGCTGAGCGCCAATTTATGCTGATGAACCATATGCTGGTTTGAAAGGATGTATGTCCCCTAAAAAAGCCATGTTTTAATCTAAATCCCATTTCGTACTATATGTTTAACTATTATTCACTATTCAGTACTATATGTTTAACTCTGTAATTAAATCTTCTCCCTGGAGATGTGATTTAATCAAGAGTGGTTGTTAAGATGGATTAGCTGGAGGCATGTCCCAGCCATTTGGGTGGGTCCTGATTAGTTTCCGAAGTCCTATAAAAGAGGAAACATTTTGGAGAATGAAAGAGATTCAGAGAGAGCAGAGCAGAATGACATAGCCATGAGAAGCAGAGTCTACCAGCCAGCAACCTTTGGAGATGAAGAAGGAAAATGTCTCCCAGGGAGCTTCATGAAACAGGAAGCCAGGAGAAGAAGTTAACAGATGACACCATGTTCGCCATGTGCCCTTCAAGATGAGAGAGGAACCCTGACCACGTTCACTATGTGCCATTCTAGATGAGAGAGAAACTCTGACTGTGTTCACCATGTGCCATCTCACTTGAGAGAGAAACCCTGAACTTCATCGGCTTTCTTGAACCAAGGTATCTTTTCCTGAATGCCTTAGATTGGACATTTCTGTAGACTTGTTTTAATTGGGACATTTTCTCAGCCTTGGAACTGTAAACTAGCAACTGATTAAATTCCTCTTTTTAAAAGCCATTCTGTTTCTGGTATATTGCATTCTGGCAGCTAGCAAACCAGAACAAACCCCTTCCTAAATCCAGCATCTTTAGGGGTGTGAATTATCAGGGGTTATGTAACTTGAGAAAAGGGCTTGAAAACAGATACCCATTTTGAGTGCTGTTTGACCACACTGGATGTGCCTCTATTTCAGAGTCTCAGGTGCCAAGAAGACTCACGACTAGTTCTATAGATACAGACACCAATGAATTTCAGATACTCTTCTGCACCCTGCTTCAGCAACTCATTCTTTCTCAACTCCAGTCACGATTGAACAGCATCAGTTGTCACAGGCTTACACAGGAGCCTTCAGTCAATCAAGCAACCATTTTTTAAATTGTTATTTTTATTTATTCTAGTTTGCTGAGTGTAATTTGCTTTCGCTATGCTTATTTATTTCCTTGGTTAAGCATTACTGTTTGTTAGTGTAGGGTAAATGGAAAAGGTAAGTAATTTTTATCTGACACTATGCTATATATTTTCTACTGATACAAAGAAACTCATAGAGGAGTTGGTAATGGTGAGAGAATTAAGTTGTTTTCATTTTAGGTGCTTTATGTTATAATAAAATCCTTGATGGATTGTTAAATAGGTATTTCATCAGAGTGCTTTTGTGACATTTGGAAAATTGGATGGACTTTTTTGGATGCATTTAGAGAGTGTACTTAATTTTCCTATTTAGAATATTGGCATACAAGTTCCCACTATCTAAAAATTTTCACTCTGAAGCAGATAGATAATGGAATATGTGTGTATATGTAGTAACTTATTAAATTTCAATACTATTTGCTATAATTTTTGGGTGCTATATTTATGCAGATGATATAATATTTAGAAAAAGATTTAAAGGGCTGTAAGCATCTATATACAATTTCCCACTTACCTTCAAGTGTTATTAGTCCTCTGTACTTGATCTAATCTTGTGAACAGATTCTTTGCATGCTCTGGTAAGATACTTCATAGGTAGCATCAAAACTGGATTTACTTGGAACAGAGATGGGATCAGGGAGACCACTTAAGAGCAGTACAGCAATAAGGGCTGTAAAAACTAGGAAAAGAAGGGAAGAAATACAAATTATAGTGTAAGGAGACACTAAATAGGGCACAGTATTTTATTCTATGTGGTAATGAGAAAGAGGAAAGGCAAAGAATATGCTGAGGTTTCAAGACAGAGAGGCTCGGTAGATGAATGCTGGTGGTGTTAATGGAAAGCAGGATATCAAGAAGAGGAGTTGATTTAGGCAGAAAATGATGACTTCAACATTAAATATGTCCTCAAGCTTGCTGGCAGGTTTCAAGGCTACTAGACAGCTTTTAAAATGTGGAACTGAAATTCAGAAGAATGTTTCAACCAGGTACCACCACCTGGCCAAGTTAACACATGAACCTGACCATGACAGAGTCAAAGACTAAAAATTATCAGAGAAGACAAGAACTAAAAATTGGCAATTCGTACTTAATGAAATAGGTACACAAGAGTACTGATTTTACTAGAGAAGCCATATAATTGTTAACTGCTCTTTAAAGCTTAAAATTTTTTTCAAGTACTTCATTTAATTCACTTTTAGTAATATTAATGGAGAGAAGAAGATGAGGAAGAAGACTTTTAAGCTTTATTGTCAAAGTTGGAGTTTCATGCTCAAATATCTTTCTGTTAGCCATAAATCTCTACATAAAGGAGGAAGAAATATTTATCTTACTTGGAACTATGAAATATTACTCAAATATGTCCACATATATTGAAGGTAGTCCTGGGGATTTTCAGATAAAGTGGTGTAGTTTTAAAATGGAATAGTCTAGGGAAGGTTGTATATTTAAGTATTCAAAGTTCATTTTTTATTTTCTCTAATTCAAATGAAACAGTTGTGGTCACTGGCAGTTGGCCAAATATAGATACTTGGTGCTTCGAATTAGTGCAAACAAAAAGTGTAGTGTAATTAAAAAGAAAAAATAAAAGGCAAAGTGAGTGCTTGTGCAGGCAGTGAACTTTATAAGAGTTATTCACTGACTGTATTAAATAGCTTTCCTTTCCTTTCTCTCAGGACCCAGGAGAAATCTATATCTCAGACCTGAAGCACGTAATGTTTTTTCACCTACTAATTAAAATTTTGGACTATATTAATTTATTTTTTTTGCATAATGTATTGTTTACTTCCAACAGTAAAATATCATCATGGCAACCCAGGGGCTGGGACCCCTTCCCTTGGGGGGAGAGAAAACCCCCCCAGAGATTTAAGCATGTAGCAGCCTGCATGACCAGAGCACAGGCCAGAAGGAACACCATCTCTCCAGAGGGAGACAGAATGGTCAATCTGCTTAAATAGACCTAAAACTTTGTCCTATAATTCATCAAGGCAGAGTCTATACCTTATATGTTTCAGGAACCCTTGAAATGTTACTGTTACCTAAGAAAAATGTTAATTTTATTAGCAACATGTCATGTACTCTCTTGGCTCTGTGCTTCCTTTGTCTAAGCCCACTATAAAAGACTGCTTCCCCTTCTGATCAGTGCAGAGCACTGCCTTCCATTTGCAAAAGTGCTGACTTGCACTTCCCAGCTAGCTGCTATTGGCAAGAATATTCTCCAGTTAGTAAGTCCCTAATTACAATTCACGGGTAACTCTCTGCCTAATGTGCTCTTTGGTCTTGGGGCTATGCTGGGTTGGAACATTTTGTGAGTTAGCCAGGAGACCAAGGGGCTACTGGCTATCAAGACCATGAGTCTTGGGAAAGAAGATTCTGTGGGAGTGATCCCGGAGTGACCTGCTTCCTTGATGTGGGAGGGGGTCACCCACTTGCTTGACTGCACTGCATTGGTTGGCCATTGCTGTGTGTGGGATGGCTAGCTACAGTAGACTGTCTCAAAAAAGACAGAGAAATCTGCAGGTCAAAGGAAGAAGAAAATGTAGGATGAAAACTAAACATAGAAAATTGCAGAAAGTTCACAAAAAAGGAATTTATTTCTTATGGCCAAAGTTGGGTAAGATTTAATGAGCCTATCAATAAAGTTTTTGAAAAGCTTTAGTATTAAGTAATAATCTGATGGAGGGCAAAATTTTGGTTTTATCTCTACCAGAGTAGCAAAGTTTTCTTGGATTGTTGGTCTGTTTTTAGTAAGAGGCTATAAAAGTTTTTTCTGAATAATCAGTGTAAAAAGCAGAAAAGCCTTGTACTTTGTTAACTTTATCATGTCCCTGATTGTTTCTTCTAGCTAAATATTTTCCTTAATATTAGTTAAATAAGAAATCAAATATTGTCTGAAACCTGACAACTTTTACAAACTCTAAAGGATATCTTTTTTATTGCAAACAGTTGCAAAAGACGTGTTATTTCACATTGTAAAAAAAATGAAGCACTAAAAAATAGTTACGTTCATTTGACATGTTACAAGTTTCATAAGAAATGTTTAGACAGTACTATAGAAATTAAAAGGAAAAACATGGGAATAGCACGTTCTACAGCAAGCTGATTTTGAAAAAGCCAAACGGGTTATTGTGCAGGCTCAAGCTTTAAGGGAGGTGGACCCAAATGTGCTATGTAAATTAGATATGGCCAGTACCACTACTGGCTTTGGGTGAGGTTTGTGGCAAAGGCAACAAGCAAAATGAGTTCCTATTAGCTTTTGTTCCCAGGTCTGGAAAGGTGTCAACCACAGTACAGTCCCTGTGGGCTGCCTATAATGACTTATTACAAGTTGAAAGACTAACCCAGAAGTGTCCTGTAACATTACAGACACTGCCATCCCCATTCAGGGGTGGGCGTGTGATGTCACCACTAAACCCCATTCAGGGAATGCTCAGCTTAGTATTTTAACAAGTGGAAATCCTATCTGATGCAACATAGTATTTTCAACAACAGCCCAAGTGCAGAAAGGCATGATATTTTGGGACCAGTTTCCTATGTGGAAGAACAGCATTTGCCCCTCCCTGCTGATCCTCCCAAGTTGGCTTTCTCTGTGCCCACCATAGAGGAATGTGGAAGTAAACAGGAGTTGGCTTGGTATACAGACAAATCAGCACATGGGTCGCCTGATACTTCAATGGCAGTAGCCATGCAGCCTAGCACTGACACTGATGGAAAGCTGGAACTATGCAAAGCAACCAGTGGGCTGAACTGCAGGCTGTATGGATAGTGATTATTCATGAACCAGGAGATGAGTTTACCATCTGCAGTGACAACAGGGCCATGTACTGAGGCTTGATGGTTTGGATGGCCATATGGAAGCAAGAACAATGGATGGTCATTTGATTCCCCCTGTAGGGAAAGGAAATATGGGAGGACATTTGGACTGTGTTTGAGTTTACTAGAGCTGCCAGAATGCAATATACCAGAAATGGAACAGCTTTGAAAAGGGAATTTATTAAGTTGCAAGTTTACAGTTCTAAAGCCATAGAAATGTCCAAACTAAGGCATCCAGATAAAGATGCCTTAACTCCAAAGAAAGGGCTGATGAAGTTTGTAGTTTCTTTCAGGTATGAAGTTATATGATGACATCTGCTAGTTTTCTCTCCTCATTTTGTAAGGCTTTCCCGGGAGCATTTTCCTTCTGCATCTTCAAAGATCTCTGGCTGTGTTGGCTCTGTTGGCTCTTTAGCTTTTTCCAAAATGGTTCCAATCTGTGAACATGGTAAAGCAACTCCACCTTGAATGGGTGGAGACACATCTCCATGGAAACTAACTTATCAAAAGTTAGCACCCACCTAGATTGAAATACTAGTGGTCATTGAAGGGGAGGGGTAAAAAGTATGTGATGTATGAATTTTTTCTTTTTTCTTTTTGTTTCTTTTTCTGGAGTGATGCAAATGTTCTAAAAGTGATCATGGTGCTGAACACACATCTATGTGATGATATTGTGAGCCCCTGATTGTGCACCATGTATGGACTGTATGTGTGTGAAGATTTCCCAATAAAACATTTTTTAAAAAAAGTTACCACCCTAGCAACTGGGTGGGTCACATCTCCGTGGAAACAATCAAAAAGATCCCACCCAGCAATATAGAATGAGGATTAAAGAATACGGAGTTTCTGGGATACACAACAGTTTCAAACTGGCACAGCCTTCCTGTCACAGATGTAAGGTGACTGTCTCCCATGCTTCTGTCCATAGTACCACTTCCTTACCAGGTAACACAGAAGCAGGTGCTCTGGCAAAGACCTGTAGCTAGAGCCAGTTTCCCCAAAGCTGCTAAACGGCTGCATAGACTTTATGGAGACTTGCCCAATAATTTCAACTGCCTGTCACCGGGCTTTGACAAGCATCAACTCTAGGCCTCGCCTCCTGATGAATTAGTGACTGCTGGGCCTAAGCAAGCCCTATGAATATAGGTAAGGGGAGCAGCAGTGTTACAACACAATGAGGTAATGAAAATAACTTGCTTTTTCTTGGGCCATGAACACTAGAAATTGAGGAAAACAAGTTTGATTGGTCCTGGTCCTGGTCAATGCAGCTGTGCTGGTTGAGAATCCTAAGCCTGTGTTCTGATTTTGGTCCTCGTTTTGAGACTTACTATCTACGATGATCTTAGGTAGGATGTTTACCTTCCCTTAACCCTCAGTTTTCCCACAAAGAAAGGTAAGGCAGATTTACAGACAAGGAAACTCCTGATTCTGAGAGGTAATTGACTGTCCATGGAGTGGAAGGTTATATTAGAAAGCTTTAAATAGTCTCAGGTTGTCTCATAATGCTTCAGATTCTGAACTTGGAGGCTCTCAGTAGTATATCAGAGCCATAAGAGCATGGATTTAGGGCATATATACATTTTTCTTAAGAACATTATATGCACAAACATACACATTCTTACTCTATTTTGACTTATCAATAGCACAAAAAATAAATGTATTTTGACATTTTTGCTAGGGTAAATAAATATCAATCTATACTTGAGAAATATTAATTTTGAATGTTTTCTTTTAAAAAATAAAGCTCCTTGTCCATTAAAAATTAATATATATGATCAAGAAAACTTGGAAAACTTAGACAGGCAGAGGAAAAAAAAATAAATTACCTATATTTTCATCCCTTTGAAGTTACTTATGTAAATTTTCTTCTAGGATTTTTGCTTTTCAGTAGTTTACATTATTGAGATAATTCTTAATAATTAGTTATTAGTAATAGATTCTTAGCAATTAGTTTATTACTAAATTTATGTGTTTTCCTCCTTCTTATAAAAATAATTTTCACATTATAGAGAATCTGTAGAAAAGTATAAAGAAAATAAAGATCACTCCCAATTCCAAAACATTTTTCCTATATCAAAGGACATCTGTGATTGAAAATAAAACTTCTACATATCTTGTGCTTCTTCTTTCTTCACCTCTTTATCCCATCCCTTCTAAGTAAAGGGGAATAAATCTTGTTCCATGGAAGTAGGCATATTTCACAGGTATGTGAATATGATTTAAAGATTCTAAAATGCTTTGAAAATATAACATACTTTTTCTTGTTTTCAGCTTTTTCTTCTGTCAAGTTCAGAACTCGGACTAGACATTCGTCTCTGTGATTGTTCTGGCCCTGAGAGTTTGTATCTCTCATATTAACAGGTCACATTGCATTTCCTCTCAGATTCACTTTATTCCATGTGCCTACATAAGATAAATTATTAATTGAATGAGACAGTTTTGTAATAAAAATTAAGCACCAAGGCCTTCCTATTTCCACCTTGCAGGTCTCAGCGCTGGCCCCCGCAGAGGCCCAGGGAGCCCGCTCCCCTCGGGCAGCCTGAGACATGGGTGTTGGATAGTCATCTGCTCGGTCTCAGGATCAGTGTCTTAAAGAGCAGCCTGAGGGAGTTACAAGTACCCCTTCGGACTAACAGAGCCACCCACTGTGGCCACCATGCCTAAGAGCAAAGCAAAAGGAGATGCTAAGGGTGACAAGGCAAAGGGGAAAAACATGAGCCACAGAGATCAGGATGGTTGACTTGTAAACCTGCTCCTCCAAAACCAGAGCCCAGGCCTAAATAGGCCCCAGCAAAGAAGGGAGAGAAGCTGCCCAGAGGGAGAAAGGGAAAAGCAGAAGCCAGCAAAGATGGGAACAACTTGCAAAAAGACAGAGAAGCCTCCACAGTCCAGGCACAAAAAGTGGAAGGCCCTGGAGATGCCGAGTGAAGTGTGCATTTTTGATGGCTTTGTACTTCTAGTGACTCTCCTGTTTGAAATAGTGTTTTTTTAAAAATCAGGTTTTATAAAAATGTAGAAATTTGGTTTATCTTTTATTGTTGTTATGTTGTTAGTACACAGAATGCTTCAATGTTGTCTTTTGTAGAAAGGTCAAATACCATTAATAGAATGTATCTTAGAAGATAGAAATGGGGGGAAAACAGGATTTTCTGTGTCAGATTTTGAAGATTGTCCTTGGTTTCCAGGGAGAATTCTCTGACATTTTGACACAGAAGCCTTGTCATGTGGGGAAGCAAAACTTCATGTGCTTTTCTCCTTCCCTGATGCTACTAGCATAGACTTGAGATAAGTGTGCGATATGGCCTTGGCAATCCTAAAAGCAGCTGTGTTAGGTAGCAATACTCAGACTTTTGGTGATGACACAAGATGGTGTCATTCAGAAGAGCCAAGACTCCCATATGAAGCTGTATAGTTTGTGGATTGCTCCACTGAAGATTCTGTTTTTTAGTTCATTTCCTCCATATCAGAGTTGGCTTATGAGTAGCTCTCGAACTACATGCTTCCTGTGAAATTTCCACCCAGGTTGGAAAGTTTCTCTGTTGAAAGCAGCAAAAGAAGACTTTGTTAAATTTTACAGTGACTTTTTTGGGGGAGGGGAGTTTGGAAGTTGTAAAATATTATTAATTGTTGCCTGTGCACTGCTGGAAGTAACATGACTGCTTTTGTAACATATCATATGAAGTTGTATACAAGTTGGCTTGGAGAGGGTGCTGGAATCATTTCTTACTGGATGTCATTAAGATAGTCTACAGTATTGACTTGTAAATGTTTTGTAGCTTAAACATTTGTCCTTAGTCTGCCCTCAGGTGATTTTTGTGAAAAGTATGAACTATAAATCCAGTTTAATATTTTTTTCCATATGGAAAGTAGTTGTCTCAGAACCATTTACTGAAAAGTTCATCCTTTTCCTACTGATCTGTAATGCTGACTCTTTCATAAACCAAATTTCTATTTGTGGGTAAGTGGGTCTGTTGTTGGGGTCCTGTTCTGATAAACTGATCAATCTGGCTAACGTTGGGCCAGTATTAAATGCTCCTGATGACAACAGCATTAGAACAAGGTCCTTATATCTCAGAGGGCAAAGACTACCTCCACCCCCCAAGATTACACCAAATTTTTTTTCCTCTGGAGTATGTTGACTTTTCTTAACCATGTGCTCTTTCATGAAACTTTTAGAATTAGACTGACCAGCTCGACATTAAACAAGCAAACAAAAACTCTGTTGAAATTTTTATTGGATTTATAGAATTATTTTGGGAAGCAAAGTCATCTTTGCAATACCGAGTCTTCCAATCTGTGAACATGGTATAGCTTTTTTTTAATTTCGGCTTTTTAAATGTTTTCCAATAAAGTTCTATAATTTTCTCCATAAAAAAAAATTCTATGATAAAGGGAGCTTTCTTGTGTCAGGAGGACATGGTTGAATATCCTTAATTATAATTTTATTTTATGAACATCATTATTTTATTTTGCTTCAGATTTATTTTTGACTGAGGTTGTAGCTAAATTCTTTGAGCTGAGGTAATTTTAACTAACCTTCCCGGTTTGGAGACAATGTGGCGCAGGTTTAAGAGTCAGTTAATGTGAACTCTATTTCTCAAGTGCTATGGCTTAGAGGTTTGGTGCAGGGAACCAAAACTTGAGTTGGGGCTAACATCTAATCTGAATTCCACTTCCTAAGAAGTACACATGGGCTGCCTATAGAAATGGCATCTTTTCCTCATTTGCACAAAAGTACCACTAGCAGTGTCCCTGGCAGAGCTGTTCATGGGAAGAAAGGCAGAAAGTCCCTGTGGTTCTTGATATCATCTGTCAACATCATAAGCTACTGGAACAGCCAACACGTTATCTGGTCCTTCTGTGACTGTTCATTCAATTGCCTAGCTGTTCCTCATTTCCCATCTACACAGGCCATTCAATTGCATTGCTTTTTTTTTTTTTTTTTTTTTTTTACTACTTTGTGCTTCTCTTGGATGCAAGGAGATCATCCTGCTCCCATCTGTGCTGGGGCATGGGATGCCTATGAAGATGTCTCCAGTGCCATCTACATGGGCTCACCATGTGGCTATTTCTCCTCTGAGGCTTCATCATTTCCCCAGACTCTGCTTGAGCAAAGGGGTTTAGTTTCTTCTTCTCTCAGAGGCTGCCAGCTTATCTAGGGGTTTTGCCTATTTCCCAGTACCCAGTCTAAGAAGTGTGGGGGTGGCGGGTGGGAGGCAAGGGTCCTCTCTCTGGGAACTGCTAGGCTTTCTATTACTACTTCTTTGTTCCCATTGCAGTGAGGTGGTCTTCTCCCAGCCTAAGGACCTCTTATCTCATCTAGGTGTTGTATATTGGCAGGGAGAGGAATGATGTGGGGAATTTTTTCTCTTACTTGCATTGTATTTTCCAAAATATGTTGTAGGTGTCATGGCTTCTTTTTGACCTCCAAATGGACAGTGTTTTAAAATCCTAGTCAAGGAACTAACTCCTTTAAATCCCTATAAATCCCGTTTTCTGTCAACACATTCTTTTCCATAGCACAGAACAAAACAGTCTAGTTGTCTGAATGGTAGTGGTAGTTTGTATATGGGGGAGAGGGAGAGAAGGCAATGGGGCCTTTGAGAGTTAGGAATGTGGTAATGCCTTAATATTAGAAAATATCTGATAAAACTTTTTCCCCCTTTTCTCTCTTTTTTGTTCATTTTAACTGATACCCTTAAGGGCATTATTTTCCCAAGTTGAGTACTGTAGGGACCCCTTTTAAAAGAAAATTATTTGAGCATATTCCTGAGAATAAATCTGTGTATCAATTTCACTGAGCTGCAGTTGTGAAACTGTTTATTCAGGGAAGATTGCTCAAGGGTTAGAATAGTCCCTGTGGACTTGTCAGGTTTATTGGGCCAGATTCTCAGAGAGTACAACATTCACTGTTTGAACAAAGGGATTTAAAGTCACAGTGCATATAAGGGGGATGACTTTTTGGGTGCAATCTCCTACTTGAGCAAGTTGTGATGCGTGTGGGTAAGGGTGGGTGGTGCCAAAATGTAAACATTATAGCACTCACTTTTGTTCTGTAGTTTGACTTGAAGTTTCTTAAACTTAATGGGTGAAGGGCTGGTCTTGTGGATTTTTGTAAAAATGGAGCAATTTTACATGGGTTGGAACCATTCAGCTTTGCAGGTGCTGAAGAAGCTGTCCCAGTTTAGTGGAAGTTGGTGCAAGCTGCTGAAGAAGGAATACAATTCAACCCTCACACCTGAATGTGATCCCTACTGCTGAGTCAGAGAAAAATAAGAATTTGGGGAAGGGAAACTTTTTTTTCCAACCTATTCCAGGATTTTAAATTTTCTGTGTAAAATTTACAGAGAAATCTATAGGATGGGCATTAATTTATTTTGTGGAACAAGTATAGACAGGGTAGTAAGAAGAAATTTATCTTCTTAAGTTTATAGAAGGTGGCCAAATTCAGGGATTTTACAGTGCTCTCTGTGTTGAAGTTTTGGAGTTATGCTATCATGTAATCTGTGTTGTGTGGCTCTATGCATCTGGTTGAACAATTTAGCACAGTTTAATTTTATTTTTCTAAGTAATCAGTATAAGTTTTCTCTGCTGTGGTGTATGTACATTGGTTTCCCAGTGAATTCTGTGTATAGGGACAGATTTTTTTTGGGGGGGGCGGGTGTTAGGTAGAATTTACCTTTGGGGCAAGCAGCCTTTAATTTGGGTGTAGGAAAGATCCAAATACCAGAATGGAGAGAACTATACTCTGTGGCCCTGCTTCCTTCTAGAAGCCCCAATTCTCCCCAGGTAATTTGTGCAATTATTTTTTTTTTTTAACTATCCTTTAGGGTTTTTTTTCCCCCCTTATAGGCAAAATGTTGGTGCTCATATGTAAGTATTGTATTAATTTTTTAGGGTTGCAATAACAAATTACCACAAACTTGGTGGCTTAAAAGAACAAGCATTTATTCCATCACAGTTCTGGAGGCCAGAAGTCTTAAATCAAATCAGCTAGGGCATGCTCCCACTTGCTTTTTCTTGCTTCCGGTGCTCCAGGCATTCCTTGGCTTGTGGCAGCTTCACTCCAATCTCTGCCTCCATCTATACATTAACTTCTTTTGTCCTGTATCAATGTCTTCTCCTCTTCTGTCTCTTATAAGGACTCATCACTGATATTAGGGCTCAGCTGGCAAATCCAGGATGGTGTCATCTTGAGATCCCTAACTTAATTACATCTACAAAGACCCATTTTCCAAATAACATTATAATCACATGTCCTGGGTAGACAAATATTTGAGGGATTGCCTTTCAACTCACTACAAGTAGAGAATGTGAGAAGATATGGAGGGTGGATTCGCAGAACACTGACTGGGACAGCTTTTCCATGGTGAGAATTTATTTATATCCCATTTTACATAGGCCACTTCAGATGTGCTCATGTGGAGCCTGAAAGCTTCCAGGGATTCTGGGTTGGAGTGAAGTCAGAGGAGGGCCCAAGTGGGTAGGACCCTTTGTCTGGCCCTAAGGGTGCAACTTTAGTCCTGATCTTGATTTTATATTTTATGCAAATATAGACATTACCTGATTAATTCCAGTAATTTGTTACTGAAAATAATATTTCATGGTATAAGAACATTAACTGGAAACATGTTTCTCATTATTAATCACCCCTGCATCTTGAGCCAATTTCCTAAGATGTAGTTAAAAGAATAAAATACTATATAAAAAATAAACTGTCATGTGAGGATGGAAAATGTTTAAAATATAATTTCCTGATTAACAAAATATATAGGTGTTTAAAAATCTTTGCTTTGTATGCAGTTAATATGGTCTCTTTTAGTGCTAGAATCATCCAAATTTCATACCCCTTTTTCTGACTTGAGGTTCTTTTCATATGATTCCTGCGTCCTATCAATTATTTGAAAAAAAAATACAGACTTTTGATGTATACTGCTTTGTTCATGATGTACTGAGTTTAGAAGAAATATAGATATATCACTTTTACCAATATAAATGTTGGCCCCAAAATGCTATATTGAGAGATACAAACAATCTGTGAGGTTTGGGTATTAAATACTAAGACGTGTTCTACAAGAAAAAGATGAACTGCCTGTATCTCTTTCAGGGACCCTCCCAGTAAATCCTGCTTGTGGGCAGGATTTAAAGATTGAGAATCTCATGTTTGATAAAGTAATCCCAGCCTCTTCCCTTTCCAGCAGCATTTTCATATCAGGACCTAAATGTCTCCATAAAATTAATAAGTGAAACGTTTATCTTAGGAAAGGTGAACATGTCAAAAGTTACTCAAGAGCAGAGTTTGAAAAGTTCAAGAGAAAGAGATTTAAAAAACACAGATAAGGATTCAGTGTTACTGCAGTAGGGTAAATAGTGTCCTACCCTCCCAAAAGATATGTCCAAACCTAACTCCCGGTACCTGGGAATATGAGCTTAGTTGGAAATAGGATCTTTGCTGATATAATTAAGAATCTTGAGATGAGATCATTCTGAATTTAGAGTGGTCTCTAAGTCCAATAACTGGTCTCCTTTTACAAAAAAGGAGAGGAAGATTTGAGACATACAGTCACCATGGAGGGGGGTGTATGTGAAGACCATTTGGACATGAAGGCAGAGACTGAAGTGATGCTACCCCAAGCCAAGTGTGCTGGTTTGATATTGTTATGTACCCCAGAAAAAGTTAAGTTCCTTTATTCCATCCCTATGGGGGCAGACCTATTGTGGGTAGGAACTTTTGATTAGCTTGTTTCAATTGACATGTGACCAAGCCACTCAAGTTCTTTATGAGAGAATAAAAGACAGAAAAACAGAGAGATCTTGGAGGAAGAGAAATGTGCCAGAGATGTTAAGTGAGGACCCACAGAAACTCAGAGAGAAAGCTACTGGAATCAGAAGCTGAATGCAATGGAACCTGGAGCAAAGGACTAGCATGGGTTGACAAACCATGTGCCTTCCTATGTGATACAGGAACCCCAGATGCCAGCAGCCTTTCCTCAGAGAAGCTATTTTCCTCTTGATGCCTCAGTTCGGACATTTTCATGACATGAGAACTGTCCATTTGTAAACTAATAAATTCCCTTGTAAAAGCCATCCCATTTCTGGTATATTGTATTCTGGCAGCTTAGGCAAACTAAAATACGAAAAAACACAAAGGTTAGTGTGGTTAGGTTCAAGTGTCAACTTGGCCAGGTGGAGGTGCTTAGTTCTGTTGCTGTGGACATGAGCCAATGGCATGTAAAGCTCATCTGTCACTGATTACATCTGTGGTCGGCTAAGGGGAGTGTCCGCTGCAATGGATGACCTTTGATTTAATTGGCTAGATGCTTAAATGAGAGAGTGCAACACAGCACAGCCCCAGCAGCTCAGCATACCTCATCTCAACACTCGCAGCTCAGCCCAGGCCTTTGGAGATGCAGAAAGGAATCACCCAGGGGAAAGCTGTTGGAACCCAGAAGCCTGGAGATAAGGCCAGCAGAAATCACTCTGTGCCTTCCCATATAAGAGAGAATCTCAGATGAAAGTTAGTGCCTTTCCTCTGAAGAACTATATGTTTTTAACTAAATAAATCCCCTTTTATTAAAAGCCTGTCCATCTCTGGTGTGTTGCATTCTGGCAGTTTTGGCAAAATAGAACAGTTAGCATCAGACATCAGAAATTAGGAGAGAGTCATGGAATGTCTTCTGCATCAGAGCCTCCAATGGCACCAACCCTACTGACATCTTGATTTTGGACTTCTGGCCTCCACAATATGAAAAAATAAAATTCTGTTATTTTAAGCTTCCCAGTTTGTGGTGATTTGGATGGCAGCTTTAGGAAACTAATGCAATGATTCCTGACATTAGGATGAGAGGTCTTTTGGCAACTCTATTTTCCACTAATATAATTCTCTTTAATTTGCTTCTGAAGCTTAGAGAAATAACAAAATGCTCTTTTTAAAAAAATTGGGTAGATTGAAATACCAGTGGTCAATGAGGGGCAGTGGGTAAGGGGTATGGAATGTATTAATTTTTTCTTTTTTATTTCTTTTTCTGGAGTGATGCTCATGGTGATGAATACACAACTATGTGATGATATTGTGGGCCATTGTATACTGTGGATGGACATTGTAGTGTGTGAAGACTTCTCAATACAAAATACTTTTAAGTGCCCTTTTTGCTATAGAGTCAAAGAAACTTGAGTTGGAATCCTCTCTCACCACTTCCTAACTCTGTGACCATGAGCAGATTATTTTTCTTCGTGTATATTAAGTTTTCCTACCATAAGAATTATTGTCTTGAAGGTTTTTTACGAGGCTTAAATAACATACTATTTGTAAAGCATGTAGCACAAAACCTGACATAAAATGAGTCTTCAAAAATATAATCTTAATTCAAGTAATAGTTATTAAGTGACCACTTTGTGTCAGGTAGTAAGCTCACTGCTAGAAATACATCTTGAATAAGAATTGGTCTCTTCTCTTAAGGCAGTAAGATACAGGGAGATAAATCGGTAAGGACAACATATAGTGATAAGCAACACAAGATGAATAATGAGAGACTGCTATAGATGTACATAAGGGCCCTTCCTAATCCAAAATTAGGTGTTTAGGGCACCTAGAGAAAACGGTGCTAAAGCAGGGAGCTGAAGGGTGACTAGGAAAGAGCCAGATGAATGAGAGGGAAGAAGTGTCTGGCACTTCTGCTGAACCTCCAAGGGGTCACTATGGCTGGATCCAAGATGGCAAACCAAGACTAAGCTAAGAAGGTTAGAAATGACACTGCAGAGGAAAGCAGGAGGTACATCAATATGTTAACTATTGAGGATTTGAAAGTTTATCTTAAAGGAGATGTGAAGCCATAAAAGGTTTTTAATGATAGGAGGGACATAATGCAAAGAGCCCAGAGTTTTTCCAAGGGGTGGTCAATCATGCCAAATACCATTTATTAGTAAGTGTTCTCCAGAGAAACAGAACTGATAGGCTATCTATAATATAAATATTATGAGATTTAGTATAGGAATTGACACGTGTAACTGTAGGGATGGGCAAATCCAAATTCCATAGGGCAGGCCACAAGCTGGGAACTCCAATGAAAGTTTTCAATGAATTGCCCAGGAGATGCAGACTGGCTAAAGTTGAGATAGAAATTCTTCTTCTTGACTGCTGAAATAATCAGTTCTCCTTTTAACTCCTCTATAGCTTGGATGAGACTTCTCCCACTGTTGAAGGCAATCTCTTCACTGACTGTAGATCTAACCAGCCATGGATGTGATCAACTTATTGTTGATTTAAGTCCATGAAATACCACATAGTAACAATCAGGTCAGGTCAGTGCCTGTTTGACAAAATAAAAGACAACGGGACACCACAACCTAGCCAAGTTGATACATGCATGTAACCATCACAGGCTGCAGAACCTGAGTCCACTAAAGTGGGAGCTGAAAAATTTCCATGTGGTTTACAATGAGGAGATCACTAATGGCTTGAGTGAGAGAAGTTTCTACAGGAGGGTAGGAACAAAAAATCACACTTGGTAGTGATATGAATTGGAAATGGGATGATACTTACAGCTCTTAAGTAGAATTTATACTTTACACAGGCAGAGTTTTTTTTTGTTGTTGTTGTTGAAACTCTAGTGCTTAAAACAAAGCCTGGCATGTAGTTGACACTCAACAAATATTTGCAGAATAAATGAGTGAAGTATTTAGAAAATTTGTCTCTGAGGAGAAAAAAAAAACAGATAGGTTTGCAGCTGAATGGGCTGAGGGATTGAGGATAGGTGGATTCTTAGAGAGAAATCATATTTAAATGTTGACTGACAAGAGCAGTGAAGAACAAAGATGACAATGAAAGAAAGGAAGAATGAGAAGAAGAATGAGACTCTAAAGATGCATGATGGACAGGATGCCAAGTACAGGTTAGTGGAACTACAAATTCATTGCGTCCAGTCTCAAAAGTCACTCAATATTACCTGCTAATTCTTTTGTGCTTCCATAAAACTCACTCGACTTCTTTACAGTGACTATCTCAAACCTACTCTATCTTTTCCTACTCTCATCTTCTCTTCCAGTCTCATTTTCAGCTGGTAATCTTATCTCTCATTTCAAAGAGAAAATAAAACTTCCAAATAAAATCTCCACAACTTCTGCCACCAGTCTGCACTGTCCTTGGAGCTTTTCTTCCTATTTTTCCTTACATATATCAATCTTTTCTTTGACCTAATAAGTCAGCATACAGATCTAACTGGCCTGCAACCACTTCAGGTATGTGGGTTGTTCTTATCAAAGGTGTCCCTTACTTCCTTCAGCACATTAGGCAGACAGTGTGGCAAACTGCAAATAACAGGCAAAATTTCCTATCAGCAATGTTCAAAAAACCACTCTGGAGGTTTCATAGGGTTGAAATTTCATATGCTATGATGCATTAAGCCCTAGGTTAATCAGTGATAGGCCATGAAATGAATTGAGTTGTCATTCCAGAGTACATCAGTTTTCAAATTAATCCTTTATTGAAGGAAGATGGCGGAGTAGGAAACTCCAGGAATCAGTCCCTTCACCAGAATAGGCAGGAACTGTTTCAAAACTCCAGAATCCAAGAGGAACACTTGGAAGCATCCAGGAAAGTGCAGTAAGAAGAGGTTGGTAAATTATGGTTTGCTTGATTTTCTTAGCTCCTGACACTCAAGAAAATCTCTGTTATATCACCAGCTGGTTAAAAACTAAAGAAACAGATGTATCCAAAAATAAATCCCAGAGTTAAAATTTTAAAATGTCTGGTGTGCAATGAAAGGTTATAAGAAAAACAAAGAAACAGGGAATGATGGCCCATATGAAGTAAGAAGATAAAAACCCAGAAAACATTGATGAAGAGGACCAGATTGTGAATATAGCAGACAAAGACATTTAAAAAATTATTTAAGGAGATGAAGGAAATTACAAAGAAAGAATTAAACACTATCAGGAAAACTATTCAATTCAATATTCAATTCAATAAAGAGGTAGAGATTTTAAAAAGGAACCAACCAGAATTACTGGAGTTGAAGACCACAATAACTGCAATGAAAATTCTGAGGAGTTTCCCAACAGCAGATTGGAGGTGGCAAAAGACAAGACAATTGAAATGAGTAAGGCTGAGAAGCAGAAATTAAAAGGAATTATAAACACTGAAAATAGCCTAAGAGACTTCTGGGACACCATCGTGTGTGCCATTATATGCACTATGGGAGTCCCAGAAGGAAAAGAGAGAGAGAAAAGGGCAGAGGGAATATTCAAAGAGATAATGATCCCAAACTTAGCAAAAGATGTGAATATGCATATCCAAGAAGCCCAGAGAACACCAAACAAGATAAACTTGAAGAAAAATATGCCCTGTGTATTAGTTAGGGTTCTCCAGAGAAACAGATTCAATGGGAAATATTTGTAAATATAAAATTTATAAAAGTGTCTCAAGTAACCATGGGAACATAGAGTCCAAAATCTGTAGGGCAGGCTGTGAAGCTGATGGTTCCAATGGAGGGTCTGAATGAACTCCACAGGAGAGGTTTGCCAGCCGAAGCAGGAAGAGAGACTGTCTCTTCTGAATCCTCCTTAAAAGGCTACCAGTGATCAGATTAAGCATCACTTATTAAGGAAGACACTCATCCTGGCTGATTACAAATGGAATCAGCTGTGGATGTGGCCAGTGCGATCATGATTTAATTTTATGAAATAGCCTCATAGCGAAAGACAGGCCAGCACTTGCTCAACCAGACAAACAGGTACCAACACCTGGCCAAGTCAACACATAAACCTGACCATGACATCCTGTCACATACTTATCAAACTATCTTAAGCAAAGGATAAAAAAATAATCCTGAAAACTGCAAAAGAAAAACAACATGTTATGTACAAAGAGTTCCCAATTACATTAAGGGCTGATTTCTCATAAGAAACCATGGAGGCAAGAAGACAGTAGGTTGTAAATACTGAAAGTGCTGAAACAAACAAACAAAAAACTGCCAATGATGAATTTTATATCCAGTAAGGCTTTCTTTCAAAAATGAGGGTGAGATTAAGACATTTCCAGATAAACAAAAGCTGAAGGAGTTCATGACCACCAGACCTGCCTTATAAGCCATGTTAAGGGAGGTTTTCAGACTGAAAGGAAAGGGATATTAGCCACTGGTTTAAAGAAGCATAAAGAAAGAATGATCTCCAGTAAAGGTGACCATTTGGGTAAATATAAATGCCTGTATCATTTTATTGTATTTTAGTATGTAACTGCACTTTTTACTTCCTACAGGTGTTAAAATGAAAGTGCAAAAGATGTAATGATAAATCTATGCTTTCTGGACATGCAATATGCAAAGATATAATTTATAACAGGTAAGAAAAGATGGGGGTATAAAGTTGAGGGAGTATAAAGAGTTATAGGAAAAGTATATATGTATGCTATTGAAGTCAAGTTGATATCAAATCAAATATGATTGTTACATATTAAGGAAGTTAAATTTTAACCCCAGGGAAATTCTTTTGACTGGAGTGTACATTTATTTATCCTTCTTTCTGCAACTGAGATATCATCATTAAACATTCAATTTAGTTAGGAGGGATTATAAAATATCAAGACTTCTTCACTTAGACTTTCACTATAGCAGTTAAAACTTGTTTCTTATCTTGTTCAATATTCAGAAGGACTTTGTGCAAACATGAATGTCTTTTTTTTTTTTTAAATTTCATCCTCAGGGAAATTTTAACCAGAAGGAAAGTACATGAAAAACATATCCAGATAGAAATGAGAAGGGACTCAATATGGTACAATACAAAAAATAAAATAAATATGAAAGTAGGTATTGACAGAAGAATTGTAGGACACAAAAGGTATAAGATTTACAAAGACCAAATAGCAATATGGCAGAAGATAGTCCTTCCCTGTCAGTAATTACTTAAATATAAGTGGATTAAACTCCCCAGTCAAAAGGCAGATTGACAGAATGGTGAAAAAAAAAAGCATGACCCAACTATGTCCTGTTTACAAGAGGCTCACCTTAGATTCAAATACATAAGTTGGTTCAAATAGAAATGATGGGGAAAAAATACCATGCAAGTAGTGTCCAAAGAGAGCTTGAGTAGCTATCAAAAAATAGGAGGGATAACATATCAATCACATTTATGTTCAACTGATTGTTGACAAGGGGGCAAGACCAATCAATTAGGAAAACATAGTCTCTTCAACAAATGATTCTAGGAAAATTGAATCTCCATTTGCAAAAGAATAAAAGTGGACCCCTAACACACCATATACAAAATCAGCTCCAAAGTGATTAAAGACCTAAATATGAGAGCCAGAACTATAAAATTTCTAGAAGAAAATATAGGGAAGCATTTCTTAAACTTTGTGTTAGGTGGTTTCTTAGATTTTTACACCTAAAGCATGAACAGCTAAAGCAAAAAGAGAAAAAATGGGACCTCATCAAAATTAAAAACTTTTTTTACCTCAAAGGAATTTGTTATGATAAATCCAATGTACACAATAGGAGAAAACATTTGGAAACCAGATATCTGATCAAGGTTTAGTGTCCAGAAAATATAATGAAGTTCTTCCACTCAACAACAAAAAGACAATCTAATAAAAAACAAAAGATTTGAGCAGAAATTTCTCCAAAGGAGATATACTAGTGGACAAAAATCACCTGAAAATATGTTAAAATATAACTAACCATTAGGGAAATGCAAATCAAGTTTGTAATGAGATACAATTTCATACCTACAAGGAGAGGATATGAAGAAATATGAACACTCATTGATTGCTGGTGGTAATGTAAAATGGTGCAGCTGCTGGGGAAGACAGCTTGGCAGTTAATCAGAAAGTTAAGTATAGAATTTCTGCTTGACCTGGAAATCCTACATCGAGGTATATCCCCAAAATAATTGAAGCAGAGACTTGAACAAATATTTGCACATCAGTGTCCACAGTGGCATTATTCACAACTGCCAAAATATGGGAGCAACCCAAGTGTGCTGGTTTGAAAAGATTTATATACCCTAGAAAAGCCATGTTTTAATGCTAATTAATCTTGTAGGAGCAATGGTTTTTCCTAATCCCTATTCAGGTGGAAAATTGATCAGGTTATCTCCACAGACATGTGATTCAATCAATTGTGGGTACTAAACTTGATTAGATGAAGATGTGTCTCCACCCATTCTTGGGTCTTGATTAGTTTGCTGGAATCCTATAAAAGAGGAGACATTTCAGAGAGAGTTCCTTTAGAGAATAATGAGAGAGAGAGCCATAAGAAACATGAGAGCCCATGCAGTCAGAGACTTTTGGAGATGAAGAAGGAAAATGTCCCTGGGATAGCGTCATGAAACAAGAAGCCTGGAGAGAAAGGTAGCAGACATCACCATGTTCGCCATGTACCTTTCCAGTTGAGAGAGAAACCCTGAACGTCATCGGCCTTCTTGAATCAAGGTATCTTTCCTTGGATGCCTTAGATTGGACAGTTCTATGGACTTGCTTTAATTTGAACAATTTCATAGCCTTATAACTGTAAATTTTTAAAAACATTTTTATTATAAACAATGAACCAGTATACAAACATTCTTGACTAACAATCATTCTTGACCTAGGAACATTCTTGACATGGTTGCAATCAATGGCTCACAATATCATCACATAGTTGTGTTGTCATCACCACGATCATTTTTTTGAACACCTGCATTTTTCCAGAAAAAGAAAGAAAAGAGAAAAAACTCATACATGTCACACCCGTTACCACTCCCTTTCATTGATCACTACTATTTCAATCTACTCAATTAATTTTAACCTTTGTTCTCCCTGTTATTTGTTTATTTTTATCCACATATTCTACTCATCTCTCCATACCATAGATGAAAGGAGCATCAGACACAAGGTTTTCACAATCACACAGTCACATTATGAAAGCTATATCATTATACAATCATCTTCAAGAAACATGGCTACTGGAACACAGCCCTACAGTTTCAGGCACTTCCCTCTAGCCACTCTAATATACCATAAACTAAAAAAGGGATATCTATATAATGTATAAGAATAATCTCCAGGATAACCTCTCAACTCTCAGCCACTCATACTTTATTTTGTCTCATTTATCTTTTACCCCTCTTGGTTGAGAAGGTTTTCTTAATTCCTTGATCCTGAGTCCCAGCTCATTCTAGGACTTCTGTTCCATGTTGCCAGGAGGTTTACACCCCTAGGGGTCATGTCCCATGTTGAGAGGGTGAGGGCAGTAAGTTTGCTTGCTGTGTTGGCTGGAGAGAGATAGGCGACATCTGAGCAACAAAAGAGGTTCTCTGGTGGGGGGTGACTCTTAAGCCTAATTTTCAGTAGGTTTAGCCTATCCTTTGTTGGGACAAATTTCATAGGAACAAACCCTGAGATTGAGGGCTTGGCTTACTTATTTGGTTGCCCCACTGCTTGTGAGAATATCAGGAATTCTTCAAATGGGGAAGTTGAATTTCCCCCTGTTTTCCCCATTCCCCCAAGGGTACTTTGCAAATAATTTCTTATTCACTGTTCAAATCACTCTGGGATTTATCAGGGTATCCCACTAACCTGGACAAACCTACAAAATCTCATACCCTATTCAAGATTGACATCTTAACTATATTTATTCTTCCAACCTATGAACATGGTATGCCCTTCCATTTATTTAGGTCTTCTGTGATTTCTTTTAGCAATTTCTTGTAGTTTTCTTTGTACAGGTCTTTTATATACTTAGTTAAATTTAATCCTAAATATTTTACACACTTGGTTGCAGTTGTAAATGGAATTTTTTTCTCGATTACCCCTGCAGATTGCTCATTACCTGTGTAGAGAGACACTACAGATTTTTGAGTGTTGATCTTGTAACCTGCTACTTTGCTGTACTCATTTGTTAGCTCTAGTAGTTTTCCTGTGGATTTTTCAGGGTTTTTGACATATAGTGTCTTATCATCTGCAAAGAGTGAGAGTTTTACTTCTTTGTTCCCAATTTTGATGCCTTGTATTTCTTTTTCTTGTATAATTGCTCTGGCTAGAACTTCCAATACTATGTTGAATAACAATGGTGACAGTGGACATCCTTATCTTGTTCCAGATCTTAGGGGAAAGTTTTCAGTTTTCCCCATTGAGGATGATGCTAGCTATGGGTTTTTCATATATTCCCTTTATCATGTTGAGGAAATTCCCTTCTATTCCTATCTGTTGAAGTGCTTTCAACAAGAAACGATGTTGAATTTTGTCAAATGCCTTTTTTCCATCAATCGAGATGATCATGTGGTTTTTCTGTTTTGATTTGTTGATATGGTATATTACATTAATTAATTTTCTTATGTTAACCATCCTTGCATACCTGGGATAAATCCGTCTTGGTGTGTAATTCTTTTAATATGCTGCTGGATTCAATTTGCAAGAATTTTGGTGAGGATTTTTGCATCTATACTCACTCCAGAGATTGGTCTGTAATTTTCTTTTCTTGTAGTATGTCTGGCTGTGGTATGAGGGTGATGTTGGCTTCATAAGATGAGTTAGGAAGCCTTTCCTCCTCTTCAATTTTTTTTGGAAGCGTTTGAACAGGGTTGGTACTAAGTCTTTCTTGAATGTTTGGTAGAAATCATTTGTGGAGCCATCTGGTCCTGGGCTTTTCTTTTTTTGGGAGCTTCTTAATGATTGATTCAATTTCTTTAATTGTGATTGGTCTGTTGATGTCATCTGTTCCTTCTCTAGTCAATGTTTATTGTTCATGCCTTTCTAGGAAGTTGTCCATTTCATCTACATTGTTTAGTTTATTAGCATAGAGTTGTTCATAGTATCCTCTCCTCACCTCCTTTATTTCTGTGGGGCCAGTGGTTATGATTCCTCTGCCATTTCTGTTTTTATTTGTTTGCATTCTCTCTCTTTTTCTTTTTGTCAATCTTGCTTAGGATCCATCAATTTTATTGATTTTCACAAAGAACCAACTTCTAGTTTTGTTGATTTTTTAAATTGTTTTCATGTTCTCAATTTCATTTATTTCTGCTCTAATCTTCATTATTTCTTTCCTTTTGCTTGCTTCAGAGTTAGTTTGCTGTTCTTTTTCTAGTTCTTCCAAGTGAACAGTTAATTCCTCAATTTTTGCCCTTTCTTCTTTTTTTGATATAGCATTTAAGGCCATAAATTTCCCTCTTACCACTGCCTTTGCTACATGCCATACATTTTGATATGTTGTGTTTTCATTTTCATTTATGAAATATTTACTGATTTCTCTTGTAACTTCTTCCTTGACCCACTGGTTGTTTAAGAGTGTGTTTTTGATCCTCCATATATTTGTGAATTTTCTGGCCCCCTGCATGTTATCGATTTCCAACCTCATTCCTTTATGATCCAAGAAGGTGTTTTGTATGATTTCAATATTTTTAAATGTATTGAGACTTGTTTTGTGATCCAACATATGATATGTCCTTGAGAATGATCCATGAGCACTTGAGAAAAAGGTATATCCTGCTGTTGTGGGGTGCAATGTTCTATAAATATCTGTTAAGTCTAGTTCATTTATTGTATTATTCAAATTCTCTGTTTCTTTTTTGATCCTTTGTCTAAATGTTCTGTCCATTGATAAGCAGGGAATTGAAGTCTCCAGCTATTATGTTGATGTGTCTATTTCTCTTTTCAGTGTTTGCCTCATGTATTTTGGAGCACTCTGGCTTGGTGCATAAATATTTATGATCGTTATGCCTTCTTGTTGAATTGTTCCTTTTATTAATATATAGTGTCCTTCTTTGTCTCTTTTAACTGTTTTACATTTGAAGTCTAACTTGTTGGATATTAGTATAGCTACTCTTGCTCTTTTCTTATTGTTGTTTGCATGAAATATCTTTTCCCAACATTTCACTTTCAACCTTTGATTGTCCTTGGGTTTAAATGTGTCTCCTGTAGACAGCATATAGATGGGTCCTGTTTTTAAACTCATTCTGCCAGTCTATGTCTTTTTGATTGGGGTATTTAATCCATTAACATTTAGCATTATTACTGTAAGGGCAGTACCATCTTCTACTATTTTGCCTTTTGGATTTTATATATCATGTCTAATTTTTTTCTCTTTTTACCTCTACTGATAGTTTTCATTTCTACACTCTTCTCCTCAGCTCCCTGTCTTGTCTTTTCCTATCTGCCTCTAGTGCTACCTTTAGTATTTCTAGCAGAGCTTGTCTCTTGGTCATAAATTCTCTGAGTGATTTTTTTTGTCTGAAAATGTTTTAATTTCCCTCTCATTTTTGAAAGACAATTTTGCTGGATATAGAATTCTGGGTTGGCAGTTTTTCTCTTTTAGAATCTTAAATGTATCATACCACTGTCTTCTTGCCTCCATGGTTTCTGTTGAGGAATCTGCACATAGTTTTTAAAAAAATTTTATTAATAAAACCAATCAACATACAACACTAAAATTATTAACATATGAACATTCCATGCTTGGTGTGCAATCAGTGGCTCATAATATCATCACATAGTTGCATATTTATCACCATGATAATTTCTCAGGACATTTACATCACTCTGGAAAAAGAAAAAAGAAAAAACTGATACGTACCATACCCCTTACCCCTCCCTCTCATTGACCCAATTTATTTTAACATTTGTCCCCTCTATTATTTATTTATTTTTAATCCATATATTTTACCTACACATAGTTTTAATGGGCTTCCCTTGTATGTGATGGATTGCTTTTCTCTTGCTGCTTTCAAAATTCTCTCTTTCTCTTTGACATCTGACATTATGATTAGTAAGTGTCTTGGAGCATGTCTATTCGGATCTATTGTGTTTGGAGTATGCTTCACTTTTTGGATCTGTAATTTTAAGTCTTTCATAAGAGTTGGGAAATTTTCAGTGATAATTTCCTCCATTAGCCTTTCTCCTACTTTCCCCCTCTCTTCTCCTTCAGAGATACCCACCACACATATATTCATGCACATCATGTTATCATTCAGTTCCCTGAGTCCCTGCTTATATTTTTTCATTCTCTTCCCTATATTTTCTTCTGCTTATCAGATTTCAGGTGTCCCATTCTCCTGTTCACTAATCCTTTCTTCTACCTCTTGAAATTTAACATTGTAGGTTTCCTTTTTTTTTTTTTTTCTCATGGGCAGGCACCAGGAACTGAACATGGGTCTCCAGCATGGCAGGTGAGAACTCTGCCTCTGCACCACCATTGCCTCTCCTCCATTGATTTTCTTCATTTTTTCTACTATGTCTTTCATTTCCATAAGTTCTGTGATTTTTTTTAGACTTTCAATTTCTTCTTTTTGTTCACCCCTTGCCTTCTTTATATCCTCCCTCAATTCATTGGTTTTATTTTTGATGAGATTTTCCATGTCTGTTTGGACATCCTGATTCAGTTGCTTCAACTCCTGTATCTCATTTGAGTTGTTGGTTTGTTCCCTTGACTGGGCCATATCTTCAGTTTTCCTAGTATGACTCATTATTTTTTGCTGGTGTCTAGGCATTTAGTTCCCTTAATTAGTTTATTCTGGAGATTGTTTTCACTCTCTTACCTAGGATTTTCTTGCTGGTGGCTTTGTTCTATATCTGTTCTTTGACATTCAGTTCAGCATATTCCTGATCTCTAACATAGGTTTTGTTT
This sequence comes from Myrmecophaga tridactyla, assembly GCA_004026745.1. Lineage (NCBI taxonomy): Eukaryota > Metazoa > Chordata > Mammalia > Pilosa > Myrmecophagidae > Myrmecophaga > Myrmecophaga tridactyla. The sequence continues at coordinate 37,992 of PVIY010020803.1, forward strand.
AACAGATCAGGATTTTCCAGTACTTGTTTCCTTGCCACTTGCCCTGCCTTTATGGAGCCCCCTTTTTTTTTCTTAGAAGGGTCTACTTAGATATTATAGACCCTAGTCAGTTTTTCCCACACCGAACTGGCATCCTCTCAGGAGAAAAGAGTCACCTGCATCAGTTTTCCCTGAGGGTGAGACCCAGTAGGTTAACAGACTTTCCTATGAAACCTCTAGACTCAGTATTTTTCCTATCCTGCCCAGTATGTGACACTTGTCTGTCTGCAGGTTCCACCAGTTTAAAATGATGTGGTACCTTTAACTTCAGCAGACTCTCCCTGTTGGGAGTGTGGTTGAGGCAGAGGCGAGGTTGTAGGCTGACTTTTAATTGCTTCAATTTTCAAGTCCCTTGGGTCTGAATTCCTTGAAGGAGTTATTCCGCCTGAGCTGCACTCCCACTCCTGGGGAAGGCACAACCTCCAGGGAATTAACTCCTTTCAGCTGACCAGCCTTTTGTCTCTCAGACAAGTTTAGTTCCATCTTCACCTGAAGCAGTTGGATACTGAGAAGCCTTGCAGTTGTATAATTCTGAGTGGGATTCTGGCTGGTCCAGTTGTCCAGACTGGTGTATGCTGTGTGTTTGGTCACTGATGTGTCCCCAGCAGTTGTTCTGTAATGTTCCTGGCTATTTACTAGCTACTCTCGAGGATGAACTAAATTCCACAGCTCACTAAGCTGCCATCTTGGAACTTCTCAGAATGAAAATTTGCCATTTAATTAATGCCCCCTTTTAAAAAACTGTTCCATTTCTGGTATATTGCATCCCAGCAGCTTTCAAACTAGAACACCAAGTATCCAACTGATGAACTGATAAACAAAACGTGATATATTCACAGAATGGAATATTATTCAAGTGTAAAAAGAAATGAACTTCTGATACATGCAACATGGATGAACCTTGAAACATCATGTTGAATGAAATAAGCTATATGCAAAAGAACAGATATTGAATGATCTCAATGATAGAAATAATAAACTAAGCAAACTCATAAAGTCAGAATTTAGAATATAGGTTATCAGGGATAGGGAAGAGATAGGGAATAGAGAGTTAAAGTTTAAAATGTACAGATTTCTATTTGGGGTGATGAAAAACACAACATCATGAATGTAATTAATAGCACAGAATTACATTTGAATGTGGTTAAAAGGGGAAATGTAGGTTGTATATGTGTGATGAGAATAAATTTTATAAAAATCCAGTAAATATTCAACATAGATAGGGAACCTTAATAACACCATGGACTATAGTTAATAGTACAGTGAATAAAATGAGTTTTCATCAACAACTGTAACAAATGCTATACTAATGCACAGTGTTGATAATAGGGTGTTATATGGGAATCCTGTGTTTTATGCATGATTTTTCTGTATACCCACAACTTCAATGATTAAAAAAAAAGCAAATAAAGACCCCAAAATATTTTATTAGTACATCTATTATTTGAAAAGGATTGTGTTGGTTTGAAACTGTTGTGTACCCCAGAAAATCCAAATTCTTTAATTCTTATTCAATATTGTTGGGTGGGATCTTTGTTGGAGCTGTGACCCATCCAGTTGTGGGTAGGACCTTTTGATTCCAGTTGTGTATTTTGTGATTTCTTCAAAAAGCTTAGTCATTTGGGTCTAAAATATGTGATTTTAGATGTTTCGATTAGGTGGTTTCTAATCGAAACATGGAGATATTTCTGCATGTATTCAAGGTAAGGGTGCTTACTGGAGTCTTTTAAGAAGGAACCATTTTGGAAAAAGCTTTAGAGCCAACATAGCAGAGATATTTGGAGATGCAGAAAGAAAATGATCCTGGGAAGCTGTTTGAAACCCAAAGTCAAAGGATCAGCTGGCACCAGCCACACACCTTCCCAGCTGACAGAGGTGTTCTGGACCCATCGGCTTTCCTTGAGTCAAGGTATCTTTCTCCGGATGCCTTAGTTTGGATATTTTTACAGCCTCAGAACTGTAAACTTGTAAATTAATAAATTCCCTCTAAAAAGCCAATCCATTTCTGATATTTTGCATTTCTGGCAGCATTTACAAACCAAAACATTGATCAAATGATGTTTGGCTTGATTTCTCCAAATCAGGTCCCAGGTCAGACTATTAAATTAGTAACAGAGAGTATACAACTATTTAAAATAGACACATTGAACTTATTCCTAACTAAGTTGATCTGTATCTGTCTTTAGAAGGGCAAAAGGAAGAAAAATGTATTTATACATACAAAAAAAATCAAAGGGCTATAAACCCAATAATAAAAACAGTTATTCTGAGATGATGGGATTATGAGTGAGCTCTCCCTTTTCTGTTTTTGCTTTTTTATCATATATTTTTAAAGGTTGTTTGTTAGGAAGGAAATAACAAATGTTATTTACATACATTTTGGATATACATTCTCACTGTCTTTCTCCTCAACCTCTCCTTCAGGGACAAAATGAAAACAAGAAGATCGATCAATCTTGCCTCCTCCTCAAGAGGATATAGCAATTTCTTTACACATGCCCTATTCTGTTACTGGTGGGTCTCATTGGGACTATATGTGTGCCTCCAGCTCTCCTGAGACTCCTGTCGTGGAGACTGATGCCCAGGCACCCCTGTCCTCTGCACTCACAGAGGTATACTGGATTATTTACAAGTTGTCTGGTGGTTCTTAGAGCTATACTATGCATGCTCAGGACCCTGTGTAGAGTCCTGGAGGGAGCTTGGAGCTTGACTGCATTCAGGAAATCATCACTGACTGACAAAGGGGGAAGAGTCAACCTTATTTGCTAGCTGTATATATTAAATATATCCATGCATGCCAAAGACAGAGGACCAAGCTAAAATGGAATGCTAAGAAACACGAACAAAAATCAGGCATCTTAGACCCCAAAGACTAATTTTTTTAAGGATGCCACAAAATACACAACTGGAATCAAATGTGTGTGTGTGTGTATGTGTATATATATATATATATACATTTCTCAATTACACATGAGCTTTTACATTAATCTGTTTAGAAAGATTTTGGAAAACATACTGGTCATGAAATATTAGAAATCCATTGTTTCTCTAAATAAATTTTTCAGAAAAATTTCTCATGCGAGCTATGCTATTCAAGGAGGATTTTTAGAAAAGTCTTATAAAAATTCTGTTTCTTTTCCCCCATATATTTTCAGTCAAGGGAAGCAGTCCTTAATTTAGACTTCTTTCAAAATGTGTTTTAGTTTTTGAGGGAAGTTTCATTTCCCTCAAAAACTCATTTATTGAACTTCAGGTTGACTAATTATTAGAAGAATGTCGATGGGATACAGTATGAGTTAAAAGAAATTTGAATCCTTCAGTTTGGAGAGGCTTTTGAAATGTTCTTAAAGTTCCCCTAATATTTCTGGCCATTATGATGATGGATCTTGTCCATATGTAGTATTATAAGAGGGTCTGAGCTCAGTGGAAGTCAAAAACAGAGTTCTGGTGAGAAGAGGGACAGTAGTCCTGTGATACTGCCCTCTGATTTGGAGGAAAATTTTGTAACCATACAAGATACAATAGACCATGAGAACATGCCTAAAAGTACATGAAATATGTAACTTTGAAGTGTACACCATGGTTCTATTTATTCCACAACAAAATAAGATCCTGGATTTTTCTTCAAGATAGAAATTAAAATGAACAAAGCCACCCCTTGTATAAAACTATCTCTATATCATGGGCTCACCTCCTGACCTCCATCTTCAGTCATCTTAGTCATTTTATACTTGTTGGGGAGCCTACACTTGTCAGTGATTATTGCAAAAATGTAATGTGATTGTTAACTTTTGATAATTTTTTTCTTGAAAATTTATTTTCATCAGATAACTATGAAGCATTCCTCTCTTTTTTCCCCCTCTTTGGCTAATTCTCTTTTTTCTCCTCTTTTCTCTTTTGCTTTTCAGCAACACCTTCTACACTATTTTCATCCAAATCTGAGCTCTGACCATGATATCTAAAAGCACCAACTGCCTACTGATTCTTTTCACTTGGACAGACTTTCTGTTGCCTTCCAGAATAATTCCTCTTAAGTCTCCTTCCTCCTAACACCAATAAAAATAAGTCTAATTTTTCCAGCTTCTCTAGTATATTGATTGATTTCACTTTACAGTCTTTTGGGGAGCACATAGAATATAAATTGTTTAGTTCTTCAATTCAATCTGATTCAACAAATTAGATGCTTCCATTACCTGCAACTCATCTGATCAAATAGTCACAAAATTCTTTTACCTTCTTGGCACATGACTTGATCATATGTTCTTCCTTTACATTTACACTACTTCTAACCTCATTCTTCTCCATATTATGTAATATGTGGACTAAGGTAGTTCTTCCCATTCTATAAACTACTGCAGGATATTGTTCTCTCATAATATTTGCTAATCCCTTGTACCAATAGTAGAAACAGAGATAAAGACATTCAAGGATAAACAATGTGTGTTTTAATCTTATTTACTAAACCCTCCTCCTTCCTATACATGAGCAGTTGACTCCTGGTGGAGAAACAAATGGTTTGTTACTACTTTGGACAAACTCATTTTATCCATCTAACTTTATGAAGTTTCCATACCACGTGTTGATATTCAGCTTTCTTGGCTATAGTCTTCAATGTTTATTCTAGATCTACCTCATGCCTTAACTTAACATGTTTATTATCAGCAGACCACTTTTTGATTTGGAAAATTGAGTATAGTTTTTCTTAAAATTTTCCCAACTGTACGAACTAACTGACACCCACTCATCTTCAGGAGCTTATTCTTGTCTTCTACACCTATTCAATGACATTTCCTCCTTGTAACCTGACCCCAATCCTAGGCCTCTGGGCACCTTGCTCTGTCAATTCCTTCTCTCTCCAATATCAATCCCTCTTTTTCCACTGGATTTTTCTCCTCAGCATAAAAAACAAATAAGCATTCAAGGTTCTTCCATGAAAACTACACCAGGATGATGGTAGCATGTTACTGTGGGAATAATTAATAGTATTGAATGGTGGGAGAGGGTAGTGGGAAGGCGAAGTTTAGAGTCATGTATGTCACCAAAAGAAAAGTTGGAGGTTAAAAGGGAATATAAAACACAGTGAATCTTCTGGTGGTCAATGAACGTGATTAGCTGTACACATATAGAAAATATGAAAGTTTTTTCATGAACTAGAACAACTTACAACACTATTACAAGGTGTTAATAATAGAGGGATATATGGGAAAATGTATTTATTGCAAACTATGGACTTGAGTTAACAGTAACATTTTAATATGCGTTCATTAACAGTAACAAATGTACCACACCAATAATGGGTCAACAGTAGGACAGAAAAGGGATCTTGGAGGATTTCAGTTTTATTTTTTATTCTTAGTTCATTTTGGAGTAATGACAATGTTC
>PVIY010020804.1:0-43439 GCA_004026745.1 Myrmecophaga tridactyla
CAGCTAGGCTATAAGAATCCAGGAACGTCTCTTGCTGCCTCCCCAGCACGTGGCACACCCCCAGTGGTCATTAGTGGGCACCACCTATGTGTAAGCCATGGGCACAGGCCCTGCACTGCATACCACACCTGGCTAGTGGGATGTGATAGTCCACACATTAAAATGATAAAACCAAGTTTCAGAGGAGTTGAGAAACTTACCCCAAGCCCTTCTGCTGACTCAACCCAGCACAGGGTACCCAGCCAAGAGCTTTCTCCCACCACTGCTGCCCCCAGCAGCTAGCATTTCGCACGAGCCCTAGATGTGAAACCCCTCTCCAGACCTTGTCAGTACGAGCGCATCACTTTCCTGTGATTATTGTTTTAACCTCTCAGTCCTATATGTTAAAACGCCAATGTCACATCTGACTTAAAGCCACAGGCTGCCCTGTTACGTGGCCTTTCTTCGCACGGATCGTTCCTCCTTTCACTCGTTTGCCAGCCAAGACTGGGCTTGCAGGAGTGGACAGAAGGTGCAGTTTCTGTGTTTGTAGATGCTAAATCAAGCAGAAATGCAGAAAATACACAGGCTTTACAAAAAAAGAAGAAAAGGAAGAATTACAAATTTTGATAAGTGTGAAATTTTGGTAAGTGGGTGCGGGAGGCAGGAAACTGACTCCCCAAAAATCATCACACCCCGAACCCAGGGACCCGGAGTAGGACGAGGTCACTCCTGTGACTGCTGTTTGTACAGGAGACCCAAGGTGGGAACTTGCCTAGGTGGGTCTCATCCAATTCCACGAGACTTTAAAAGCGGAGAACTTAACTGGCTGGTGGCAGAAGACAGCAAAAACACAGCTCTGTGCGAGCCCTGCTCCAGCTGCCTGGAGAAGGCAGGAGGCTAGCCGCTGTGCTGCACGCTGGGGGCGGGGAAGGGGCTTCCGGAAACTGGGGACAGCCCCTGAGGGACGGGAGAGAGCACAGGATCTGACCCGAGAAGTCTGCCCCAGCCCAAGCGGGCCTGCCTTGAACTCAGCTGGTTTGAATGAGCTACCATTTTTCCTTCTTTCTTTTACTATTACCTTGAAATTATTCCTCATATTTACCTGTGCCATTAATGATCACACCTGGGAAATTACGGAAATGTGAGAGTACTGTCATCTCAGGACATTTTCCTACTCCTTGTTCAGTGTACACCCACGCATTTACTGTTGAAGTTTCGGCAGTGTTTAATTCTGGTGGAGAAGCAGTGCAGGAGGGGAAGGAAGTAAGACAGAGAGCTTTCCAGAACCGCCCGTCCATCATCCCCCAGCCTGGGGCCTCCCACACGGAGGGGGGAGAACAAGGTGGGGGTCCCTTAGCTCCCCTTAGACTCCAGCACAGCACGGAACTTCCAGACCTGGGGGAGGCTGTGCCGTGTGGACACCAGGGCCCTGCCTTCGCCACCGGCCGGGGTGTGCTCAGGTGGGGACAAAGGTGCAGGAGGAGGGGCCGGTCTACACAGCATGCTGTGTCTTCTGGCCGGGTGTAGGCTTCACCTCAGTTTCACGGTGGCAGCAGCAGAAGGAAGTGGGGCACGGAGGGGCTGTCAGAAGTGGAGAGTGGGATGGGGAACCCTTGGACCCTGTCCACAGTCGACCGCTCAGGAGATGTGTGCAGCAGGGTCTCCGAGAGGCTTCACCACGGGGGAGGGGGAGGTCTGGATGGGTGGGCCAGGACTCGCTTTACATCACAAGGACCAGCAGAAGGGAGAGGCTGTTCCAGGACCCCGTTTTCACACTGGGAGTTTGCACCTGCTGTTCCACCCTCCCACTACTCTTTTCTAGGCCTCCCTATGTCTTGTTCCCGCCTTTCATTTCCTTCTGCGAGCAAAGGACACATGGCAGAGAGGCCTCCTGACTCAGCCATCACCTCTAGACCAGGACAAAACCTAGCGATCTCTCAGTCTCAAACTTGTGCCGTGTTCCCACTGGTCCCCACCTATGGCTGCCTATTAGTTTCTAAGATACTGTGCCTCCCTCCAGGGGATGCCATGCGAGCCCTCTAGAGCCACCCTTGGTTCGTCTTTTCACCGCCATGCCCCGGGGTCCAGCACAGGGTGGGGGCAGCCGACTGCTTTGAAAGTCACCACGGAACCATAGCCGTGGTACTTGTACATCCAGCAAGGACAGATGACCGAGCTACTTGGGATGATGCAATATTTAGACAGGCTGTGGGGCCCTGTCTAGGGGTCACACTGAGAGCATGAGGTCCTCAGAAATCAGGGTTTGAGCTGCCATGACAATGGGCTTTGGCAGCAGCTGGCAGGCTCCGCATCTTCTGACCTTGTGACCTTATGGTGGCTTGGCGTAGAAAGAGCACCTTCGGTCATGAGAGGCCCCACTGGGGGCAGCGGGGCCTGTGGCTGCCAAGTCCTGTCCTAGCACCCATTCCCAACCCAGATGAGTCCCAGAAAACCTGTGGGCAGGGGCTTTTGCAAAGGGCTGGGATGGTTTCCTGGGCGAATGGGAACTCAGAGCCCTTGAGATCCCTCTCTCCATGCTGCAATGCCTTGTGTCCCGCAGCTGGTACAATGGGGGGCAAGTTTTCCTTGGGATTTAACAGTTGAATCTGTTTTTCCCGACTTTTATGACCTCTAGGGTATGGATCACATTTTTTCCAGCATTACATTCCCAAAACAGTAGTAGGCTCTCAATAAATGTTTCATTAAATTGAAGAATTCGACCTTGTGGTCATGGGTGGCTGGGACCTCTAATTTCTTTCTGTGCTTCCTTTTCTTTAACCTCCTTTTCCCTGGGCCTCCAGTCTGCAGCTCCATCAGCCCAGTGCTCTCCAGCACTCTCCTCTCCTTGCCTTGTTTCCTAATTACACAGGATTGCAGCACCGTTTCCCCACTCACCCCTGCCCCATCTCTAGCCCGGCTGCTGCAGGTGGGCTCTTGTGCTGGCTCCTGCATCCTCAGGACCCCACCCAAGCTCCGCAGCAGGTCTCACCAGCGCCCATCACCGGGGTCCTGCCCCCTTCAGCCTCACCCTTTGCCACTGTCCCCATCAAGAGCAGGGTCCCCAGGGGTCCTTAACTCCCTACTCAAGTTTGTCCCTCTGCCTGGAAGGACCCAGTCCCCGGTGAACCCTGGAGACCCTCCAAGTCCTAACTCCATGGCCCCCGCTTCTTCTCCCTAGGCTTCAGCTCACTACTCACCCCGGGAGACCTTTCTCCATGCTGAATGGGAGAGTTTGCTCCCTTCATTTACTCTCTGAGTCATGCATCTCCTTTTCTTGCTTCCATAACTCAGCGATTCCATGTGGTGGTCCCTGTCCTTGACCTTGGCTCTCTCCCCAGCGGGGTGCAGGTTCCATGGGGGCAGAGGCACACCCCTGGGTTCACAGCCCTCCCCCTCCCTGGGGTGGTCCTGGCGCACTAGCCGCCCGGATTTGCTAAGGCTTGTGCCGTGCAGCCCCTCAGGTCCAGCGGGTGCACTCACCCTCCTCGCTGCACCCCCTCCACTTGGCGACGCGCCCCCCGCCCGGGGTCCTGCCTCCTCTGCCGGCTCTGCCTGGCACACGGTGGCGCCGGACCTGCGCCCTGGGATGAACTGTCCCGGGAGCGGCTGGAAATAGGGCAGGCGAGGCAGGGAGGACGATTGTGGCGAGTTCTCTGGTCGCACGTGAGCCCCACGCTATCTGTTTATTAAACTGCTGCTACGCAACAGGAGGCCAGATAAAGACGCCCTGAGTTCGGGAGCCTGACCTGGGTGGGGCTGGGGGCGTACGGATTAAGCCATGCGCTCACCCAGTAAAAATACCCGGACTGGCCATTTTTAGGAGCCGGGATCAGAAAGAAGTGGAAGAGCAGCGTGTGCCCGCACCTGCTCCGTGGACAGCCCAGGAGGGATGCAAAGGGCTCTGGGCGGAACTGGGGACCCCAGAAGGGGCCGAGACTCCCCGAGCCCTCCCACCCTCACCCTCGCCTCCCCTTCCATCTGGGGACGCCCCCGCCCCTCTGGGCTCCTTCCTGGGCCCCTCCCGCATGTCTGCCTTCTCCGCTTTCTCCCAGAACTTCCTTCCTAGACCCGCCCCCTGCCCGCCCCCTGCCCGCCCCCTGCCCGCCCCCGCCCGGCGTCGCCCGCCCCGGCCCGGCCAGAGGAGTCCCAGCCAGCGCCGCTGTGCCGCGGGCCAACTCCAGGCAGCTTTGTTCCCGGGCAGGCGCCCCAAGCCCGCCCGGGTTGCTGGTTTCTGCCCCTCAGGCCCAGGCTTCTGTTTCAGGCCCATGCTCTGTAGCGCTCTAAGTTTTAAAGCTTACGCGCTTCTTGCTAGATTTGTATGGTTCTTTACTTTAAAGCGCTCCCTCTGGACCTCTGTCTTGAAGGAGGCCCCCAAAGGTATCAGAAGTCTCGTCCAGAAGCGAACTTCGCTAGATTTTCCCGGCGAGGGGGAGGGTGCTAGCGGGTGACCCCAGGAGGGCACTGCGGGGGTGCCCGTCTCCCCGGGACTCTGCGGTGCGGGACCAGGACGGGACTCCCGGCTGGCATCGCTCTGCGCCCCTACCAGGTAAGCCCCTTCCTTCTTGGCGCCTCTGGGGTGCCCATGGCTGGCCGAGCCTGGACAGTGCGCCCTTCTGAAGCCTGGGGACCTCCGCTCCAGGGGAAGTGGCCACAGCCCTGCGCTAAGAGGGAGCGCAGGTGGTTAGAGGCAGCACCTGCCTGGTTCTAGGGGAGCAGCCGGGAGCCAAGTAGGGAGCAGGTGCCAGAGCGTCTCTCGGGGCTGCTACCGTTAAAGCTGGTAAGAGATACCAGGGGGACATTTGGAGGAAAAGAAGAGTGAAAAGAAAAAGATAAATAAAGAAATAAGGGATGGGGGCAAGATTTTGCATTTATCAAGGCACTTTGCCCTCTTGGTCTAAATTTAGATTTAGATCTTTCCTTCTGGAGTGTTATGTCTGCTTTCCCCAACTTTGTCTAAGCATAGCTTGAATTATTCTCAGTATTAGAAATGTCGTGTTACTGCAAATGCGTTCTAACTTGTGCTCACTCAAGTCCCGACTCCAGGGACCGGGAGGGACTGGCTCATGGGGAGTCCCCGAGGCACTGCCTGCAGGTCGGGGCTCCCTTTTGGAGCCTGGCATAGCTGTTGCTCTTCCAGAACTCCGCACCCTCCCCTCTGTCCACACAGATCCTTCCAGCGCCCATCTGCCTCTTGCTGACGATTTATACCAGGAAGATGCTAGGAAGATAGATGGCTCCCTGTGAGGGTCCCAGGCTGGGGCCATGGCTCTGACCCCTTCCAGTTTAGTTCGAGGGGTCATTGCAGGCACATTCTTGGTCACAGCTTCTCCTCTGTGAGTAGTCTCCCGAGCAGGGTGCCTGGCCCAGCTGTGGTTTAGAGGAATGGGTGGAGCTTTGTGCAAGTCTTGACTTCCACGTGGACCTCTCTCGCTTCATCTGGCTGCCCACAGCCAAGTGTCGTCATCTGCAAGCTGGAGACCGATGGAGAGATAAAATACAATAGTGTTGGGCCCCTGGTACACACATGGTGGGTAAGCTGCATGGCTTGGTTTGCTTCTGCTTTGCACGCCTGGGGAGGGGGCAGCATCGTTGGTTCTCTAGAAGGCAGCAGCCACCCCCTCGCCATCCTACGTGCCCTTGTCGCTTTGATGCTGAGAGGCTGTGCAGCCTCTGGGGTTCTCTCACCTAGTTGGGCTTCACTTGTAAGGCAACAGGTGAAAAGAGACCAGACTTTTCTCTCCTGGGAATCCAGGAGTGGCTTCCGGGGAACTGTGCCTCATTTAGCAGAAGTCTGTTTGTGTCTGTTTTTCTGGGACTTATTCCAGGTTCCATCAGATTCTCAAGAGTTTTTTTAAGCTCTGCAGCATGGTTCAGAAACTGGCCCGAAGGCTGAGTCCAGGCCCTGCAGGGTTAGTGGCTCCGGAGGTGGTTTTACGTTTGCTTTAAGCAGTTGCCAGCAGAAAAAGAGCAGATTTCCTGTACAAATCTTAATGAGAAGATGTGATGACTTTTGGCTTGAGTTCTGCCAGGCCGTGGGTGGTGGTGGGGAGGCACGGCCCCCACTCCAGGTGAGTCCCGCCCTGTCCAGGTACCCAGGAGCATCTAAAAGACCAGCAGGGCCTGTCAGCCCAAGGGGGTGGTCAGCTGCGGGTGGGATATCTGGTTTCTCTCTGATTCTCTCGTAAGGGGTCGCCGGTGAATGGAGACCCTTTAGGAGAAAGGAAAAAGAATGTTTTCTGGCTTATGTGGGGAGATAATGCCCACCTTAGGAGAAGTCCAATGGTGTGGACACGAAAAGACACACGGCACTGCGGTCCATGTCCCTCAGATCATTTCCAAGGACAGGGCTTCTGAGTCACGAGCTGTGGGATTTTAAGTCTGCTGAGAGTTTAGGGCTGAGTATGCAAGAGAAGGTGAGAGCTACATACCAGGATAGGGAGGCCCAACAGATCTCCAGGGCGTGTATGGGGGCTGGACCCACCAGCCCCTGCTGTCACCCAGTGCCCTGCGGGGGCAACTCAGAACCCCTGTGGACAAACCCCTGTGATGCTCAGGGTCCCTCTGGCTGACCCTTGCCTTTGCACCCTGGCTACTGAAAGCTCACAACTTATAACTAATTCTGGCTACGTTTCTGTAGATTTGAGAGTATCCATTTTACTTATTATTTTGGGGGGTTAATGATAAAATTTTGAAAAACAAACTAGGAATGTGTACCATGGTTTGGCTGGAGCTTTCTCCCAGGGAAGTTTTTCTTTAGCCACACACTGACAGACCCAGGCCAGTTCAGTCTGTCCGCGGTTGTCTCATGCCAGGCTGTAGGGTCAATCTGCTCGCGAGTCAATAAATACAGGAAAAAGATGATCACCATCACCAAAGCCAGTGGAATCTCACTGAAAAATCAAGCAGAACTGCAAACTTCACGGGTTTCGAGATTCAGGTCACCAGATAGGGTTTTTGCCCAATTGTCATTCCATCCACAGGCTGTGTGGGCTGAGGGGACCCCGGCCGTCAGCTGGACCCATCTCCCTGCCCAAAGACATCCTTTAGCTTCCCGCATGCTCCCACCGCCTCCTTACCCGCCTCCAAGGCTGTGGCTGTGCACACAGCTCCCTCCCTGGCTGCCCGGAAGGGGTCAACGCCCAGGGCCCTCATCAGCTGTGGTGACACTTGCACAGGGGGGCCAGGGGGCTTGTTCCCCCTGGCCAGGCTGTACTTCCTTAGGAAAGGCTTGGAGAAGCCATGCTGTGATGGGCAAGAAACTCTTCCCGGCCCTCCTGCGTGTGCACACGTGTGAATCAGTCCTGGGGAGAAAGCGCGCCCCGCTGAGGGTTCCTTCTGGGTCTTCACTCACTGCGGCCCTGACCTTCTCTAGGGCTCACACTGCATCATGACAGGGTGCCGGAAGGACCCCAGGCAAAATTCCTTGGAGGAGGAAAGACATCCCCGTTGCTTGGCAAAGAAATAAACCCCTATGCCAGCCTACATGATTGTTCTCAGGAAGTGAAATTTTCAAGATTATTTTAATTTTTTGTAAAAATGAAAAACCCCTCTTACTCTCTAGGTTGAATTTAGAGTTCAGGCACTCAGCCCACTAATTCGTTCCTTACTCATCTATGAAGCACCTGGTCTTTTCCTGTCGCTTCTCCAGATGCCAAGTGCTAAAAACCAGAGACATAATCCTTAAATTCAAAGAGTTCAGTGGGAAAGGCAGTTTAGAAATAGGTATATTTTAATACTGTTTGTGAAGTGCTAAAAAGCAGGGGTATATAGGAGCCTAAAGAAGATTTCTCACTGTCTGGGAAATCAGAGTAGGCCTCACTGAGGAGTTACCACCTAAGCTGGCGTGGCAAGGATGGGCAGGTAACTGCCTGGCCAGGAAAAGACATCATCTAGTGGGAACAGCAGAGGCAGTGACAAGGAATTAGGAAAAGAAAATGCTGGGGTATTGGAGCAACAAGTAGTCCTTTGAGGTAGGAGAATAAGGCTCAAGAGGTAGGAGAAAATGTGCATGAACCTGTTAAAAGAGGTGGGCTTAGCTTGAGAAAATCCTTGGAGAACCAAGAACAGGCTTTAAGCTGGGAAGCCACATGAATGATCCATCTCATCCAGTGATGTTTTGCTCAGGGCGAACTGGACTGCAGGCGGATGGCAGAGTGCAATATGAGGGTCTGGTCCGGAAGAGCCTGCTCTTGGGAGGGAACTCTTCAGCACTGGACTCTGTGCCCTCAGGAGCAGGGCTGGGAGCTGGGGGGGAGAGTGCCCAGGGAAGCAAGCTAAAGTCAGCTGGAGGTGGGGGCTCTGGGTAGCCGGCGGGCAGTGGAGAGCTCTGCCCTGGGCAGCGGGCACAGGGTCTGGCTTGAGACAGCAGGCGTTTTGGCAGCTCCTTTCTGCTTCCGCAGTTTAGGGTCTGAGGTGTGGAAGTCTACAGAGTGTGAGCACGTGGCCCCCTACACACACCCACTTTGAGGGCACGTAAGAACAACAGGAGATGGGTGTTCACTCTCACGTTTCCCTAACCTGGGTTCTGGGGTGGTGCAGGAAGTACTGCTGGTACAAACTGAGTGCTGAAAGGATTCTCGGATAGTCACAGTTTCTTTTGGTTGTTTGAGGTGTTTCATGGCTGCGTTGACTGAGGCCTCTACAAGCTCTGGTCAGTGGAGAGGGTGGGTCTGGGTGACCCATTTTACTGAGACAACTGAGCTTAGAAAGGGACGCTGGCTGAGAGCACACGGCCAGTGAGCAATCGAGGTGGGGAACACATGCAAGTCTAACCCAACTCCAGCCCCATCCGTCACCCGCTTCTATGGAGGCTCTGCTTGCAGCTTCTCGTTAGTCTCCTCCTGGAAGACGGGGGACCCATGGAACAGCACCTTCAAAATCAGTGTGAATGGCACAGACTATTTATACATGTGTCTTCACCAGACCAGACGCTGCTCAAAATAAGTTAAACAGAAATATCTCTCTGTGTCCTCAGGACCCTGAAATCTGAGACCGTCTCTTGTGAAAATGAACTGATATAATGTGACCACAGAAAGTAAAAAGAAATGGAGAAAAAAATTAAACTGTGCAAGAATTTAACATGGAAAATATGAAAAGAAATAGGGATGGGGTTATTAAAGCTCAGGATGTTTGGAGAAACTAACAGGACAGTGAAGATGGGTGGCTGTCCCCTGTGCTGATGGCTGTGGTGGCTCCAGACAGGGCCAGGACCCCTGTCTGTGGCCCAGGAAGGGGTAGGGATGGGGTCCAGCACGGGTTTTGGGAGAAGCTCTTAAGTGGTTGGGCGGTGACAGTAGTTCTGGAATGCACGTCTAAGCTGCGCCGTCAGTCCAAGATGAAAGGAGAGGAAGAGAGAGCAGGACAGAGAGCAAAGAGAGAGTTTAAGGGACCAGGGAATCCGCCCAGAGAAGCACTCGGTGGGCTCCAGAGACGACGTGCAACAAGGGCTTGCACGTGGCTTGCAAGTGACGGAGTCCTGGCTCAAACTGGCTTACATTTTTTAGGAAGGTAGATGGGGAGGGGGACATCTGTCTCATGTTACACCGGCAGCTTTAGGTACCTCTGGACATTGGGCGTCACTGGGTGCTCAGTGGGTGAATCTTGGCTTTGTTCTCCTCAGCATGAGTCTTCACTGCCCCATTAGATGCTTCCCATGCGGTGGTCAGATGGCTGTCAATGTCTCCAAACTTAGCACCTATCTTGGAAAAGAACCTCCTTCCCCGGAAGCTCTAGCAAAGGTCATAGAGATGGCCCTGATGCGTCAGCTGGGATGTTGTTCCTTTGTTTTGTAAAATTCCAGAGACCAGGAATGTGGAGTTCAAATTGTCCCAGTTGGGCCACATCCACCCTCCAGACTGGCAAGTGGGGTCCACCCTCCTGGAAACACATAGTCTGGAAAGCAGGTTTGGTTGAAAAAGAGAAGATGGGTTCTGCTACCTGAAGAAGGGATGCCTGAAAGGCTAAAGCAGAGTGGGTGAGCTGGACTTTTAAGCCGGACCAAGATGGCAATAATCATTGATATGCAGAACTGAGAGGGAGGGCCAGAGAGAAATAGTCTCAAGACACCCCAATTTTGGGTACCCCATTTTTGTGATGCATACCATGCTGAGCTGCCCAGCCCTTCCCTCCCAACTCTACTTGAAGGATGTTAGACTCAGGGCCTTCCTGGCATTAAATGCAAGATTCAAAATCTGTGATAATTTTTGCTACACGTCACTGAGAGCTCTAAGCTCAAACTGTTTAGACAAGCCTTCAAGGCCCCTACCTGTCCTAGATCCCTTTCCGGGGGCACCTTTATTCCCTCCCTGGAGGTAGGTGGTGACCCTGGGGCTGGATAGCCCAGGACACAAATCTAGCTTCTTACATGAAACTATGGATGACCTTCAGCAATGCCCTGGCCTCGGCTTCCAGTCTGTAGAAGGGGCAGCAGCTCTGCAAGCGCCAGGCTGTTTGGGGGATCCCAGGTGGCTGCGAGGTTGGACGTCCTGACTCGGAGCTGCTGTGTGGTGCTTGATAAGTCCTACCTGACTTCATGGATGAGTCATTTCCAAGGGGAGCCCCCAACCTTGGGTGGGTCAGTGGTGGGGAAGGTTTCTCTGGCTTACCTGTCAGGCTGGTGGTTGTGTTCCAGGGAATGATTCACAGTAATAATCCTCACGGACCAGTCTTGGACAACCAGAACTCAGTGGCATATGTGAGTGAAATAGTTTTGTTCCCCCAACCCCCAGGTTTGGCCAAAACCTCCTTTCCTGTTCCTCAACAAACCTTGAGCAAATCTCATAACTTCCTGTTGACTTTCAGTCACTCCCAAGACTAGTCCAACCCGCTCCAGTATAGAAGCTCATGCTTAATTTCAGGGTAAGCTCTTTGCTGCTCATTGCATTTTGGTGTGAAACCACTATCCTTAGGACCTAGTGGGGGAGGGACGGTCCCTTCCCTCCTCCTCCCTCTTTCTCTGGAAGTGGGGTGAGGGCGGCGTGGGCAGTGAGGGGACACGTCCCACCTGCGCCTGCAGAGGCGGCTGCTCTGGGCTGCCTTGCGCTGAGACCTTGCTGCTCTCCGTGCGGCTCGTGGCTCTCCAATGCTGTCTCCTCACGGCAGAGACCTCAGCTTGGGAGCTCTCCTCTGGCTAGATCTCTCCCCTGCCCCTTCAGCCCTTGCCCCAGCAGTGCACCCCAGGGTGTTTTGCAGCTGGAATCTCCCTGCTGTGCAAGCAGCCTTCTTGGTTTGGTGCCAACCCAGCCCCTGAGGGCTTAATTTTCTTAAATTAAATTAAATTTCTTAATTTTCCTTCTTTTGAGAATGCCTTTATTTCCTTTTCATTTCTGAAGGATGTTTTTTGCTGCATATAGAATTTGGGGTTGACTGTTCTTTTCACTTCAGCACTTGAAAAATACGTGCCATGCCTTTCTGGTTTCCAATAAGGAAGTAATTTGACTTGTTTGTCCCCTATAGATAATGTGTCATTTTCTTTTAGACTCTTTCAAAATTTTGTCTTTCTCTCTAGTATCCAGAAGACTGACCATGATGTGTCTTGACAGGGATTTCTCTTGTTTCTCCCATCCCGGGCTGGCTTTGCTTCTTGGATCTGTAGCTTTATGCCTTTCCAAAAAATTGGGAAAATTTCGGCTATTATGTCTTTGAAAATTTTTTCATCCCCATGTTCTTTCTTCTCTCTTACTGGGACTCTGAGAATAGGAATTTTAGAGCTTTTGATTATCGTCCCACAGGCTCCTGAGGCTCTGCTCATTTTTGCATGCGTGTGTCTCTGTTTTCTCTCTGCTGTTCAGACTGAGTAATTTCTTTACCTTTGCCTTTTGAGTTCACAGATTCTTTCCCTTGCTGGCTCCATTCTACTACAGAGCCCATCTAGTCAACTTGTTATTTAATGCTTCAGCTCTATAATTTCCTTTGCTTCTTTTTTCTGTTTCTTGGCTGGCATTTTCTATTTGCTTTCATTTGTTTCTATGATTGCTGCTTTCAGGTCCTTACTAAGCAATTCTAGCTGCTGAGTCATCTCAGCGTCTGTTTGTTGGTTGACTTTCATCATCCAGGTTCGATTGGTCCTGCACAATGAGTCATTTTTTATTGTATCCAGGACATTTTGGACACTGTGGTGTGAACCTCTGAGCCCTATTTCATCTCTTACCTGGCAGGCAGTTACCCTGTTCAGGTGCTTTATGGAAGGTCACCAGGCCCATTGTCTCACATCTCCTTCACAGACCTGTGAGGCAGGGAATGTTGTTCCTATTTTACAGGTGATAAAGTAAGGACTGGAAAGAAATAAAGCGTGCCTTGAGCATTTCCTCGGGCCACACCCTGTTCTATGCTTTTACCTGTACTCACTCATTTTGTTTTCCTGACAAGCCTGTGACGTTGCAATTAGCCTCTTGCCACAGATGAAGGGCCAAGGTCCAGAGAGGTTAAGTAATTCTCCCAGTGTGCCCAGCTTGTAAGTGGCGGGATTTGCATACAGGAGTCTGGACTGGGAAGCTGACTTACCACGCTCACTGCCTCCTGTAACCAGGTGCCCACAACAGTGTCTGGTACGGAGAAGGCGCAGAGCAGCCACCAAAAGGTCACCGAAGGGTCTGGCTCCAAACTACACAAAGCTGCATTTGGAACCCAGCGCTGGCCCTCTGGCTCTGCCCAGGCAGGGGCTCCTCTCCCTGACTTCTCTCCACGTGGGGACGCGGCTCCTGAGGTTTGCATCTCTTGGCTGTGGCTGAGCTCCCAGCTGGGGCCGTGACAGAGACCTGTAGCTCAGGGGTCCAGATGCAATCACGCCTTGGCTCCAGGACCCCAGCAACCTGCCCCCGCCCTCTGTACGAAAGAGCCTCCCCTCTGCCCAGGCTGCTCTAGCAGTGCTCTGGGTCTCATTTTCTCTCTCTAAATTGTTTTCTGCTCAGGGCTTTTCCTCCCGCCTCCTGTGGGTCCCTGTACAGTGAAGGCGGGTTGCCATGGCAATGGGGTGGCTTGCAGAAGGAATTCAGCTCAGTGAATTAATTGCCGGACTTTGGGGGGGCTAATAGCAGAGTTCTTCGTCCCAGGGCCGGGGTGCGGCCACATTGTGCCAGCCTTGCAGCCGAGGCTGGATTCTGCCCAGGGCTGGTGGCAAAAAAAATGGGCTGCAGGGTGGGCTGGGAAGGTGGGGGAGGGGGCTGCCAGTAGACTCGTGCTGGCTGAGCCCCTAGTTTGTGCCAGGTCTTGCTGTGAACTTTGCAGCCATAATTCCATGGAACCCTCCTGACATCCCTGCGATGAGTGGAGGTCGTCCTGTTTCCCCATCGAGGGAACTGAGTGTAAGAAAAGGTCACTCACGTGGCCAAGGACCAAAGCCAGGGCTCCTCCCTCAGTGGACACTCCATTTACTCTTGCTTGGAAAGCTACTCCCCACTCTTCTTCCCCAGCATGTCTTCCCCTTTTGCCTTTATGTCCTGTCTTAGTTTGAGGGGACAGCTGTGACCCAGAGCTTGCAGTGGGCTTGAACAGCGGGCTGTCATGTCTCAGCTTGGAAGCTGCACATTCAATGCCCAGGTCCTGGTGGGGCTGGCTTTCTCTTGGGCTTTGTTGCCTGGCTGGACTCTCTACATGTGTCTGTTTCTCTCCTTTCTGATTTCTGGCCTCCTCTGACTTCGGCCACATGGCTAAAAGAGTTCTACCCTGGTCTGTTGTGGCCGCATCCTGATTGAACCTTATTCACAAGTGGGTGCCCCACCCTCCAAGGATGGAGATTAAGCT
This sequence comes from Myrmecophaga tridactyla, assembly GCA_004026745.1. Classification (NCBI taxonomy): domain Eukaryota; kingdom Metazoa; phylum Chordata; class Mammalia; order Pilosa; family Myrmecophagidae; genus Myrmecophaga; species Myrmecophaga tridactyla. The sequence goes on from PVIY010020804.1 coordinate 13,723, forward strand.
TGGACACGTCTTTATGGTGGACACACGTCCATCCCCAGCTACTCCACTGCTTCTCCATCTTGTGAGTTGGATAATGCATGGTTTGGTTCCTGACCATGTCTTTCACTTGTTTCCCTCATTGTTTCTGTGTTTAAGAAATCAGTGTTGGGAGGCAGGGCAAGAAGGTGGCCTAGTGAGGTGTGGAATTTAGTTCATCCTCCAGAGCAGCTAGTAAATAGCCAGGAACAGTCCAGAACAACTGCTGGGGGACATCAATGACCAGACACACAGTGTACACTGGTCTGGACCAGCTGGACTCACTGATATCCCGCAGAGAACTGAGAGTCTCAGTATGGTCTGAGAAAATCTGACTGGGGTCTGTAAAATTTGAGGAGACCTTCCTCAAAAAAAGCTCCATATAGACAGGGCAAGTAACTGAAAAACAAGAACTGAAGAATTCTGATCAGTTAAACAGAACCTATGTTAGAGGTCTAGAATAAGTCACAAACCCATCCAGCAAGAAAAGCCTAAGTAAAAGAGTGAAAATAAGCTCCAAAAGAAATGAATTAAAAAAATCAAATGCCTAGACACCAGCAAAAAATAACAAGTCATACTAGGAAAAATTGAAGTTAAAGCACAAACCAACACTGTGCCGGCGTGACCATCGGTCGGCCTCCCGCCTGCACCCCGTGACATCGGGCTTGCTCAGGGCGCTGCACCTTGCCACCCTGCATGCAGCTCAACTCTCTGGGGTCCCTTCCAGCAACCTGATCCCTTCTGCCATTGCCTTAAATGCCTATATTGAAAAGAACAAAGAGCAAAAATTGAGGAATTAACTGCTCACTTGGAAGAACTAGAGAAAAAACAGCAAACTAACCCCAAAGCAAACAAAAGGAATGAAATTATGATGATCAGAACAGAAATACATGAAATTGAGAATATAAAAACAATTGAGAAAATTAACAAAACCAGAAGTTGGTTATTTGAGAAAATCAATAAAATCGATGGACCCTTAGGTAGGTTGCCAAAAAAAGAGAGAGAGAGAAGATTAAAATAAATAAAATCAGAAATGGAAGAGGGGATATAATCACTGACCCTGCAGAAATAAAAAGATAATGAAAGGAGAGTATGAGGAACTATATGCAAATAAACTAGACAACATAGATACAATGGACAACTTCCTAGAAAGGTATGAACAACCATCATTGACTAGGAAGAAATAGACGACCTCAACAAACAAATCATAAGACATTGAATCGGTCATCAAGGAGCTCCCAGAAAAGAAAAGTCCAGGACCAGATGACTCAACATGTGAATTCTACCAAGCATTCAAGAAAGAATTAGTACCAATCCTATTCAAACTCTTCAGAAAAACTGAAGAGGAAGGAAAGCTACCTAACTCATTATATGAAGTCATCAACACCTTACTACCAAAGCCAGACAAAGATAATACAAGAAAAGAAAATTATGTACCAATTGCTTTAAGGAATATAATGCAGAAACACTCAGCAAAATACTTGCAAATCAAATTCAGCAGCATATTAAAAGAACTATACACCATAAGAAAGTGGGATTTATTCCAGGTATGCAGAGCTGAATCAACACAAGAAATCAGTTAATGCAATACAGCACATTAACTAATTGAAAGGGAAAAAAATCATATGATTATCTTGATTGATGCTGAAAAAGCATTCCACAAAATTCAACATCGTTTTCTGATAAAAACACTTCAAAAGGTAGGAATTAAAGATAACTTCCTCAACATGATAAGAGGCATATATGAAAAACCCATACCAAGTATTGTACTCAATGGTGAGATACTGAAAGCATTCCCCCTAAGATCAGGAATGAGTGAAATCACCACTATATTCAACATTGTACTAGAAGTTCTAGCGAGAGCAATCAGGCAGGAAAAAGAAATAAAAGACCTCCAAATTGGAAAGGAAGAAGTAAAACTTTCATTATTTGCAGATGACATGATACTATACTTGGAAAATCCTGAAAAATCTACAACAAAGTTACTTGAGTTAATAAATAAATTCAGCCAAGTGTCAGGTTATAAAATTAATGTGCAAAAATCAGTAATGTTCTATACACAAGCAATGACCTAACTGATGAGTCAATTAAGGAAAAAAAAATTCCATTTAAAATAGCAACTAAAAGAATCAAGTCCTTAGGAATGAACTTGACTAGAGATGTAAAGGACTCATACACAGAAAACTACGTAACATTGCTAAAAGAAATCAAAGGAGATCTAAATAGTTGGAAAGGCATTCCATGCTCACCTACAGGAAGGCTAAATATAGTGAAGATGCCAGTTTTACCCAAATTGATCTACAGAGTCAAAACAGTACTGATTAAAATTCCAACAACTTACTTTGAAGAACTGGAAAAGCTAGTTACCGAACTCATCTGGAAGGGAAAGAGACCCTGGATAGCTAAAAGCATCCTAAAAAAATGAAGTGGGAGGATTAACACTCCCTGATTTTAAAATTTATTTTAAAGCCACAGTGATCAAAACAGCATGGTACTGACACAAAGACAGAAGTATCGCCCAAGGAATCGAATCGAGAGTGCAGAAATACACAACCAAATCTATGGTCAGCTGATCTTCGACAAGGCCCCCAAATCCACTGAATTGGGACAAAATAGTCTTTTCAAAAAGCAGGCATGGGAGAACTGGATATCAATAGCCAAAAGAATGTAAGAAGACCCTTAACTTAAAAAAAATTAACTCAAAGTGGATCAAACACCTAAATATAAGAACTAACAACATAAAGTTTCTAGAAGAAAATGTAAGAAACATCTTGAAGACCTAGTAATAGGAGGTAGCTCCCTAAATTTTGCACACAAAGCATAAGCAACAAAAGAAAAAATAAATAAATGGGAATGCTTCAAAATCAAATGCTTTTGTGCCTCAAACGACTTTGTCAAATAGGTGAAAAGACAGCCAACTCAATGGGAGAAAATAAGTGGCAATCACACATCAGATAAAGTTTTATGTATACAGGATTGTATACATAAAGAAATCATACAACTCAACAACGAAAGAACAAACAACCCAATTATAAAATGGGCTAAAGGTACGAATAGGCAGTTTTCTGAAGAGCAAATACAGATGACTCAAAAGCACATGAAGAGAGGCTCACTTTCATTGGCTATAAGGGAAATGCAGATTAAGACTACAATGAGATACCACCTCACACCTATAAGAATGGCTGCTATCAAACAAACAGGAAACTATAAACGTTGGCAAGGATGTGGAGAAACTGGGACACTTACGCACCGCTGGCAGGAATGTATAATGGTGCAGCTGCTGTGGAGGACAGTCTGGTGGTTCCTCAGAAAATTAATAGCGAATTTTCCTATGACCCGGCAATGCCATTACCGGTTTATACCCAGAAGAGCTGAAAGCAGTGACACAAAGAAAGATTTGCACACTGATGTTCATAATAGCCCTATTCACAATCACCAAAAGATGGAAACAATGCAAGTGCCTATCAGCAGACAAGTGGATTAACAAAATGTTATATATGAAATATTACGAAATATTATGAAGCAGTAAGATGAAATAATGTCCTGAAACACATGACAAGATGGATGAGCCTTGAGGACATAATACTGAGTGAAATTAGCCAGACACAAAAGGAAAGATACTGTATGATTCCACTTTTATGACCAGCATAAAGGTATAATCAGAGGCTTATAATATAGAATATAGGGGACCTAGAGGTACACAGAAGCTAGAGATGGGTGAACGGTTAGCTAATGAGGCTGAACTTAATTGTAAGAGAATAGACAGAAGTGAATGTGGTTCACTAGTGGGTCCTGTGGTGGTTTGAAATGATGTATGTCCCCTAGAAAAACCATGTTTTAATCCTAATCCTATTTTGCAAAGGCAGACGTTTCTTCTAATCCTTGTTCAGCATTGTATGTTTGAAACTGTAATTAGATCATCTCCCTGGAACTCCCTGGAGATGTGACTCAATCAAGAGTGGTTGTTAAACTGGATTAGGTGGAGGTGTGTCTCCACCCATTTAGGTGGATCTTGATTAGTTTCCTGGAATCCTGTACAAGCAGAAACATTTTGGAGAAAGAGATACAGAGAGAGCAGAGAACGCTACAGCACCACAAAGCAGAGAGTCCACCAGTCAGCGCTTTGGAGATGAAGAAGGAAAATGCCTCCCGGGAAGCTTCATGAAACAGGAAGCCAGGAGAGAAAGCTAGCAGATGATGCCGTGTTCACCATGTGTTCTTCCAGCTAAGAGAGAGAAACTGTGACTGTGTTTGCCATGTGCCTTCTCACTTGAGAGAAAAACCCTGAACTTCATCAGCCTTCTTGAACCAAGGTATCTTTCCCTGGATGCCTTAGATTGGACATTTCTATAGATTTGTTTTAATTGGGACATTTTCTCAACCTTAGAACTGTAAACTAGCAACTTATTAAATTCTCCTTTTTAAAAGCCATTCCGTTTCTGGTATATTGCATTCTGGCAGCTAGCAAACTAGAACAGGGTCTAAAAGTAATATTACCATATTGAAGATGAACATGATTGAAAGGTTTGTATAGACTCATGTGTCCCACTAATTTAACACTGCAAATATAAATACGTTCTTGCATGAACTACTGCAAGGGTATGGATCTTGTACAAAGAGTGTATAATTTCAGGGCATAGGGGAAAAATGCTATTTCATGCAATGGGCTATGTTTAATAGGAAAACATCAACAGTACCACAGCAATACCAGGGGTACTCAATGAGGGGAGGGACAAGAGTTAGAAGGAGGTTTAGATTTTCTTTTGGTGAGGGTGTGTGTATTGGCTATTTCTTGGAACAATGAAATGATCTAAAATTGAGAGTGTTGATGGACCGTTGACTTTGGATATTATTTATGAGGCCCGTAGATAGAGGTGGCTGCAAGATGGATTGACTGAGAAGTTGATTGGTGAACAATGTAAACGTAGGATCACACGTGGGGCTGCTACAAACAGGAACAAAGATGTGAAGCATGCAGCAATGTGAATGAACCTGTGGGACATCTGGTGAGGCAAAATAAACCAGAAACAAAAGAGCGAATGTAGTGTGATCTCATTTGAAACTACTTATGAGAAAACTGGGGCCTGGATTGTAAGCTCTTATAACAGTCACATTTAGTCTGAAGTGGTAATTGTTGTTTCTGGATTTTGAAGCTGTGAAAGAATTTACCCTATTCAGCAACTGTTTAAAAAGATGAAAAGAGATATGAATGAAGCTGATCTGGATAGGACTAAGGTAAATCAGAATACTGGGTAAAGAATGATGTGGCTCATATTTTCAAGCTTCAACCTCTGTGTGAGATCAAAGGGAAAGATGTTTATTTGGTGCAAAATTACATTTTGGGTAGCACCTTATTTTAACTTGTATGATCAGTTTACTTGAACACTATAATTACATGGAATCTGGAATAGAGCCTGAGACCTTGTTGGTTTGTACAGATTAGTGTGAAACCCCAATATATACCAGGATAATTTGGGCAGAGTATAAAATCATTTTCCAAGTTCTCTTGGGGGACTGAGGAGAAAGGAGGAAAAATTAAACTTCCCCATCTAGGGAATTTCTGGTATTCTTATAAGCAGTGGGAACAACCAATTCAATAGGCTGAGCCCTCAATTTTAGGGCTTGCCCCTATGAAGCTTATTCCTGCAAAGGAGAGGTTAAGCTTGCTGATAATTGTCTAAGAGTCATCCCCAGAGAGCCTCTTCTGTGGCTCAGATGTGGCCTCTTTTCTAGGCCAACTCAGCACATGAACTCTCTGCCTTCCACCTTATGTGACTCTCAGGGGTGTAAATCTCCCTGACAACGTGGGACAGAAATCCCAGGATGAGCTGGGACCCAGCATCATGGGATTGAGAAAGCCATCTTGACCAAAAGGGGGAAGAGAGAAGTGAGACAAAATAAAGTCTCAGTGGCCAAGAGATTTCAAACAGAGTTGAGAGGTTATCCTGGAGGTTATTCTAATGCATTATACAGATATCCCTTTTTAGTGCATGATGTATTGGAGGGTCTGGGGAAGTGCCTGAAACTTCTGAAATGTGTTCCAGTAGCCTTGATTCTCGAAGATGATTGTATAATGTTATAGCTTTTATAGTTTGACTGTGTGATTGTGAAAACCTTGTGTCTGATGCTACTTTTATCCAGGGCATGGACAGATAAGTAAAAAAAAGAAAAAAAAAGAAAAAAAAGAAATAATAGGGGAATATAAAGGCTAAAATGTGAGTAAATTGAAATACTGTGGGTCGTTGAGAAGGAGGGATAAGGGGTATGGGATGTCTGAGTTCTTTTTTTCCTTTTTATTTCTTTTTCTAGAGTGATGCGAATGTTCTAGAAATGATCATGATGAAGAACACACAACTATGATATTGTGAGCCACTGATTGTATAATATACTTGGACCATATAAGTATGGATATTCCTCAATAAAAATACTTTTTTTAAAAAAGAAAATCTCTGGTAAGGGTACCACATGGTACCAGTACTATTGTACTTTGTGTTTATAACTCCACTTTTCACAGTGGATCTAAAAGAAAAATGCATAAGAATTAATGATTAATCAGTGGTTTGGGACTTATAATTTACTTATAATTTACAAACATGAAATTTGTGATAAGAACTGCCTAAAGGTAGGGGGAAGGGGCATAAGACAGTAGTCTATGTGCTGTGGAAGTTAGTGGTATCACAGCAAACATGATTGCTGTAGATTTAGGATCTTAAATGTAAGCCTTGTGGTAACTACAAAGAAAATGCTGGAGCACATGCTCATGGAGATTGCAGGTAGGGCACAGGCTGTCGGGGAGCAGGGGATGGGGCGTGACGCATAGTGGGTGCAGGTTTTGTTTGGGGAGACTGGGAAGTTTCAGTACTGGAGGGTGGTCAGGGCACCCCAATAATGCAAACTTGATTAATCCCCCTGAATGTTATGCTTGGAGTGGTTGAGATGGGAAAGACTTGTTGTATATGTATTCTCACAATTTAAAAAAATAAAGAACAACTAAATATATGATGACAATTAAATGCAGGGCCCGGGTGGGTGGACTGACAGATTGATAGATTGATAGAATGATATGGCAAATGTGGGAAAATGTTGAAGTTGGTGGATCTGGGTTCTGGAAGGGTAGGAGTATGTTGGGGTTCTCTGTATGGGGTTGTATTATTTTTCTAACTTTCCCCTAAGTTACAAAGTTTCAAAGTAAGACGTTTAAAAAAAACAGAAAGAAAAGTCAGTGCTGCGCCACCCGACCCCACACCCTGAGAGAAGCCGCGGTGGGTGGGGAGTCGTGAGGGTTCCCCTCGCCGGCGGCCTCGGCTTCCTATGCTGCTTCAGCCCCTGTGTATGAAGCCCTTCGGGCAGCACCTGGCACTCAGCAAAGCCACGGGAGCTGTTCGCTTCAGGGTTGGAAGGAGCACGGGCTTTGGCCTCACACCTCTGGCTCGTGGTGTGAGCTTGGGGAAGGCCGTTTGTCGCTGGTGGTGGGGGGACCTGGCCTTGCAGGCTAGCTGTGCCCCTAGAGAGGACGTTGGTCAAGGCAGCGCACACGGCCTCTCCCGCAAAGGGTTTCAACTCAGTAAACAGACACCGTCCCAGCCTGGATAGAGTCCGCAGGCCGGACAGATGGATTGCGCTCCGCACAGAGAAGAGGGATCCTGAGTCACTCCCCGCGCACGCCCGCGCGCTCCGCGTCCCTGCGCCCCCGCACGCCCGCGCTGCTCAGGCACACCCGCGTGCCCTGCACACCCTGCGCTGGCTTCCTTCGCCGGGCCTGTATCTCCCTCAACCTCGGCTGGCTCCGCGGAGGTGGAGGTGCCCACACCCACGTGAAGCTGTGGTAAAGATAGAAACTCTCTGTGGCACCTCACGGGGTCTCTCCACCCATGCCAGGGCCACTCCAGGAGCGAGGTCACTTTGGATGGTGCGGGGGCTTCGGCTCCAGTTAGCGAGGCCTTGGCAGCTGAGCCCGTGCCCCAGGGAGTGAGCGAGCGAGTGGAAGTCTCCACCTCATCGGTGAGGAGGGAGGGCCCAGAGAGGTGCCGTCGCTTCCCGAGATCTCAGTACTTCGGCTCCAGAGCCCTCCCCGAGACCCGCGCCACGCCCTCCTTCAGCCCCGCATGCCCCCTCCTCCCCCTATCTCCATGAGCGTTGATGGCGCCTGCTTCTCACTCGCTGGCACCTACGGGAGGCCGAATCGCAAGAGAGAGGACAGTGCTGCGGCTGGACCTGGGTAGTGGGAGTGAAGGGGCCTCGGGCCAGGTGCTGGCGGCAGCTTCTCCATCAAAGCCCCGGGGCACCTCCGGCAGCCAGCGTGGCTCCTGTCCCTCCTCTCAGGACTCAGAGCCTGCCCCAATGCCTTTGGGAGGAAAGAAGATAGAAAGGGCCCCAGGCCCATGAAAGAGCCGCCCGGGTCCAGCCTGGGACAAAAGGGGCCATCACCAGGAGAGGCACCCCAGCGGCGGCCCTGGGCCCTGGAAGAGTCCCCTCCCCTCAAGCCTCACAACCCTCGGGGTCTGGATTAGTTTCCATGGCTGCTGGGGCAAATCGCCACAAACCCAAGTGGCTTAAAACAGCGTACGTGTCATCTTACGGTTTGGGAGACCAGAAGTCTGAAAGGGTCTCACTGGGCTAAAATAAAGTGCAGGCAGGGCTGTATTCCTTCTGGAGGCCCTGGGGAGCACCTGTTTCCTTGCTTTTGCTCGCTCTAAAAGCTTTTTATGCTCTTGCCTTGACGTGTGGCCCCCTTCCATCTTCAAAGCCAGCAAGGCCCATGGGTCTTCTCAGGCTGCCATCTCTTTGGCCCTGACCCTGCCTCCCCGTTCCACATTTCAGGACCCATGTGGGTTCAAAGCTGCCCCCACCCCCCACCCTGGGGAATCAAGGACAAGCTCCTTATTTTAAGGTCCGCTCAGTAGCGGCCTTCACTCCCTCTGCAACTTCCTCCCCCCTCGCCATGTAACATGACATGTTCACCTGTTCCAGGGACTGGACGGGGATCCGCGACAGGGAGTTGTTCCAAATTCCTTAATGACATTGGCTCCATGTGATGGAGAAGGAACCCGTCTTCAACGTTCCTGATTTTGCTTTTGGGGACCTTTAACTTCTCAGGGGGGTTAAGGTAGGGAGCTGTTTCTGGGGTGGCATTCAGCCTTGGAAGTGGCCCCCGCAGATGTGGGTGAGGGGAACACAGCCCCCTCCCTGGTAGGGCTGGGTCCAGGCTGCCCCTGCATCCCGTCAGGGACCGAGCCTTTCTCACGGATGGGTCCCCTTGACAGCTGGGGCATGGTCAGTTCTCAGTTTAGACCTGGGAAGACATCTCCGCTCAGTTTCTCTAAGACGTCCTTTCCCCTGGGTTTGCTTCCACTCCTCAGAGCTCAAAACTTTTACTGAATGAATGACCCCCAGGGTATGGGTGCTGGAATGTGTCAGCAGACTTGGCATGTGTTTTAGTTCACAAAGACTGCCAGGAAGCAATATACCAGAAATGGAATGGCTTTTCGAAAGGGAGTTTATTAAGTTGGAAGTTTACAGTTCTAAGGCTATGAAAATGTACAAATTAAGGCACCAGTAAGAGGTTGCCTTCACTCAAGAAAGGCCAGTGGGTCAGGAACAGCTCTGCCAGCTGGGCAGTCAGTGGCTGTCATCTGCTGGTCCCCTGCTCCTGGGCTCCATTGCTTTCAGCCTCTGTTTCTGTAGGGGGTCCTCACTTTGCCTCTCTGGGGCTGGCTTTCATCTCTTGGCTTCCCTTGGTGCTCTCTTGGGTCTGGCTTACTTAACATCGCATGGTGACGTCTGCTGGGCTCCAAGCATCTCCAAACATCCACGTGTCTATTCTCTCTGTAGGCTCTGTGTCAGCTCCGCTCTGAGGTTTCTGTCGGCTCTCTCATTTTTGAGATTTCTCCAAAATGCTTCCTCTTTTAAAGATTCCAGTAAACTAATCAAGACCCACCTGGGGAGCCACATCTCTGGAGATAGTCTAATCGAAAGTTTCAGCCTTACAAGATTGAATCAGGATTTAAACATGGCTTTTCTGGGGTACATATTAGTTTCATACATGCCCAGCAGTAGGGTCTGCAAGGGCTGAGTTCCCATCTGTAGAATAAGTGTGCAAAATGCAAATGAAGCATTGGTGAGGATGAGCCCATGCTCAGCAGGACTGAGAGACACATACACACAAAGGAAGGAGTAATGACATAACATCCTCCCTTCTGCTCAGGAGCTCTGTGCTTTCGACGAGGCCCGTCTCCTGCCCCATGTGTCCCCCTGATCTTCCATCACTGGGCTGAGAGTCCTTATCAGTTCCCGGGGACTGCTCTGATCTGCTGCTGCCCCCATTCTCCCTCCTTGTCAGAGGAACACCTGTGGGCTCCAACAAGGACATATCTGGGTTTATGCCCAAATGGTCACTGCTCCCACACCCCAGGAATGCTCAGGCCTGGGGTGGCATCTGAGGGCAGGGGTGGGAGAGGGCAGAGGCAGCAGCACTCAGGCCAGGCTGGGGTGGCTGGTAGCATATCTGAGCTGGGTGGGGAGCAGCGGCCCCAGCAGGAGCCAGGAAAGCTGGTCTGGCTTTGCACAGGGCTGGCTGGGCCCCTCCCCATCGCTCTCAATCAAGCCCAGGCCCTCTGTTCTCAGGCCCCTTCTTTCTGATGGAGCATCCTTAGTGTGCTCGTAGTCACCACAGTAATTACATCGTTCACACTGCCTTTATTCACACAGTCAGTTATGGACCCCTCTGTTTATTGTGTTTTATTGAGGCCCTACTCCCTTGCAGACTGGGTCTGGGAGATTTTGGCACTCTAGACCCACCTCTAACTCCATGGGTTTGTAGTCCAGTGTGGACGGAGTTGGGGAGAAGAGAGGTTAGGTTGAAGTCAGTATAATAGGCCTGGCTGGACATTTGACTCAGTCCCTTCCTGGCTGTGTAACCTCAGGCCTGTCTTGTACCCTCTCTGGGCTGCCTCCTCCTCATCTGTGAAGTTGGGATGGTTGATGCTCTAGGAAGGTCGATGCCTGTGAACGGTCTGAACACCTGGAGCGTACCACCTGGCTGGTGTCCAGTTTCTGCAATTCCTGGAGGCCTGATAAACACTGACCAACTGCAACTGTTTCATTGTATCCCACCTGCCCACCCTCTGTCTTAACCCAGATTCCCCAAAAGGACATGTTTTGAAGCAGCGGCTCCATGGGTGCTGCTGAGATTTGGACTTGCTGTATCATGGAGTACACAGAGAGAGCATGGGCCGTGTGCCCTCCCACTCTGGCTTTCAGGTGTGAGCCTGAGCTGAGGGTTCACTCTCCACTGGTCCCTGCACTAGGCCTGCGGCTCTGGAGATGAGGAAGAGCCAGACCTTGCCCTCAGAGCCACCAGGGCCCTGGGTAGGACAAGCCCAGGAGCAGGTCCTGGCACAGTGCAAGGCACCTGCTGCACAGAGGCCTGGGCCAGCCAGGCTGGAAGGAGGTAGGTGTGCGAGCCAAGCAAGGGTGGATTCAGCATCAACACGCCCATTGGAAGGTGGGGAAGGAGCAGAGGGGAGAGGAGGAGGTGGGGTGGTGCATCCCCTGAGACCAAGCACCCAGCCCGAGACTCCAGCCCAGCAGAGGGGCCCAGGATGTGGGAAACAGAGACGGGATTTCCATCAGGAGGATGCAGGCAGCACAGGGGACCTGAGGGGACCTGAAAGGGAATTGATCAGCCATTTGATTTAAAGCCTAGCACACAGTTGTCCATTTGACTTTGTGGAGACGCATTTATTTTATTAGGAAGGTGTTCATGGTTGTTGTCTGGAGAGGCAGAGGGTCGAGCAGGAGGTGCTGTGTGGGGACGTTTCACGGGCGGTGGGTCTGGCGAGTGTCTGTCCCTGGCCGAGGCCTCAGCTGCACGCGCTGAAGGTGCGGCCACGGCATCCACAATAGATGTGGGACCGGCACTGATTTTCCTTGGACGAACGCGTCTGCCCCGAAGATGGGGCTGAGTCCTACTTCAGGGCAGGTCACGTCACCCCGACAGAAGCAGCTCCTACGTGGAGTTCCACAGGCCGGTGGGCGGGTGGGATGGACAGAAGGGAGCAGGGCTGTGGGGGAGAGGGCCCCATGGCAGCTTGCTCTCCTGATATGACCCCATGGGAGTGCGTGCGTGTGTGTGCACACATGTGCGTGTGTGTGTGCATGAGCGAGAACGGGAAGAATGGAGCACGATCCCAAGGCTGGTTTGCCTGTGCCCGTCATTGAGCTCTGCTCGGTTGATGTTTTTGGAAGCTTCCTTCTGATTAGCAGGAACACTTTAAATCGTTTCAAATTGTCTTTGATGAGCAGTATCAACAGGGTTCAGAAAATACCATAAAAAGAGAAGCTCCCACCCCCGCATGTCTGAGCTGCTCCCCTGCTGTGGCGTCCAGCCCAGGTCTGGGACGCTCATGGGGCACAAGGCTGCAGGGGATGCGCCTAGGCATGGGGGCCTTGTCGGTGGTCCCCCGTGCCCCCACCCATGGGTCGTTTCCGATGCCTGCATCTGTTTGGCAATGTATAAAGGAGCGTGGACTGCATGCGTTTGCTCCTGCTCACTCTCAGGCCACCCACTTAATACGTGTCGGTTTGTTGAAGTCTATCGTGAGTGGTTTTGCCTGATGCTCGTGGCAGAACAGCTCTCAGGATGATTGTTTGCCTCTCACCCTGGAGGTGGCTTCCTGCCTCTGCCAGGGTGGAAGCTCTGGACCCCTTGGTGCAGTCTCCATTTCTTCCCCCATTCGTGGACACTGACAGCTGGTCTTGAGTCAGTCGTGGACAGATGTGAAGCTGATGGATAATTGCAGTGTCAGGCGCTGCCAGCAGAAAGGAGGCTTGGGATTTGGAGGGAGCAGGGGAGAGGTCCCCCACATCCAGGAAGTGGGGTGCCTGGGAAAGCTTCCCAGAGGGGGACACCTGAGCCCAGGACTGCCAGGGGATGTCAGGGTGGGTGTGGAGAGCTCAGGCAGAGGGGATCCCTTCCATTGGGACAAGGGAGTGCTGCAGACTTGGCCTGCGTGGCTCCCGCGTACAAGGTGGTGGGGCATGGGGCGTGGGTGGGAGAAGGCTCGGGGGGTGGGCAGCCTTGGCGGGTCTCGGATGCGCAGTGGGCCCCGGGGATGCAACCTCCCAACCTTAGCCGGCCGCAGGGTCCCCAAGCACGGACGCCCTGTCCCACTCCTCTCTGGCCCCACGTCTTGTCCTAGGGCCTGGCAGGGGCACGATGGGCACTTGTATGAGATGGTCGAAGGAGTGGGGGGATCCGTGAGGGGTGGTGACAGTGGCCTTGCTCTGCAGGCAGGGTGGGGGGGGTTCCCCTGGTGTGGGGTGGGGGTCCCACCTGGCTCCCACAGCCTGTTGGCTGAGGTGCTGCCCACTGAGGGGGTCTCTCTCCACACAGGTGTCCAGTAGACCCCAACAGCGTGGCATCCTGGTCAAGAATCGCTTGTCCCGAGCCCAGGGAGCCATGGGCGGCCTGCGGGGGAGCGTGGCAGGTGTCCTCTTTGCACTGCTGCTGTGGAGTGGGGCCAGGTGCCACGCCCAGAGGGCAGGTGAGCCGGGCACACACGTGTGTGAGTGGGGGCTGGCGTGTCAGGCAGATGATGTAATGATTGACTCGGTGGAAGTGAGAGAATGCAGCAGTCACTTGACAGGTGTGTGTGCATGTGTGGGCGTGTGTGCACACGCAGGTGTGTAGACAGGGCCGCTGCCTCGACACACCTTGAGTCAGTCATACAGTGGGCTGTGAGTTTGAATCGAGCAGGTGTGTGTGCGAGTCTGAGGGGTGGAACGGTGGGTGCCCTGGGCGTTGTCTGCTCTTGGAGGGCTTTGGGACCTACCCAGGGGTGAGGGGCATGCTGACGTCCAGCCAGAGGGAGTGGCCAGGAAGGCGAGGAGGACACAGCCACCAGGAGTGGACACTCTGGAAGGGCAGGGGGCACCCGGCCAAGCGAAGACCCAGGGAAGGGCCTGCAGGGTGGAGCATGGTCCAGCAGGCTTGCAGGGGTCTCAGGCCTGAGACGGAGAAGCCCATGGACAGTCCGCAGGGCAGCAGGAGGAAGCCACATTCCAGATGCCGCAGGTGAAGGCTTTCCCCACTTGACAAGGAGGAGATGAGTCCTGAGCGCTTTCGCAGCTTGCTAGACCCAGCAAGTGTGCAGTGGGTCTAGCACTCCTGCTTGGCCTTTCTCCACTCATTTTCACTCCCACCCATCCATGCTGCAGTCTGCCCCCAGCTCTGGGAGAAAGGCCCCTCACAGTGGCCTCCTGAGCCCACTGGCCTTCTGCAGCCTCCAGGCACATTGACTCCAGTGTCACCTCCCACAGGCTGGGTCTGGCCTGGACCCCAGTCCCAATTAGCTCAAACAGGTGGGGACATTATTGCCGCAAAGACAATCCAGGAGAAAAACTCCCCAGGAGTGATTTCTGAGTCCACACAGCTGGGCAAACATACTCCAAAAGCTCTAATACTATTAGGGATCCATTTTTGACTTTAAAATTAGAAGGGAAGGGGGATGTGGAGAATTTTAGCGGCTCACTGGCTCAGCCTGGGGGAGGAAAGTAAGTGTGTGTGTAAATGCATACAGCTTTTTGTTCCTTTTCCTGTTTTTTTTAAAAAACTGATTGCTTGCAAATATTACATCAGAGACTATAAAAGGCTACAAAGAAAATCATAAAGATCACTCATAGTTCTGCTTGCCCAGATGTAAGCAACATTTTCCCCTGCAGGTTCTACCAAGGATAGCTATGCAACTGCACACACAGATACCTGCAGACACAGGCTTTCTTTCCAGAAATTCTATTCTATTTTTATCTAATGTTTTGAAAAAGAGTCTTTACATGGACAATAAGTTAGAAAAATGCATCCAGGCTGGTAAATGAAGACTCCTTTACAACCATCATCGTATGGCTTCTGAGCATCCCGCTCCACGATACCTTGCTTTATTTAATTTTTCCAGCCGGGATTTTACCTGGCGACGCTGCTGAGCCGCTGTTCTGCTCATGTTGCCGCTGCATCTGTCTGATGGTTTTCATAGTCAGTCTCTAACTTTGGAACTGGTGGATGAAATGATGCCCTCCTTTACAAGCCTTCTAAGGCCTCTGAGTACAAGTGTGGCAAATCCTCTGCGTCCTTGCAGGTGTGCAGCGCTCACTCCTCAGGCTCTCACACACGTTGGCCACCATCAGTCTTTCACCTGTGCTGATTCGAAAGCGTAACCGTCTTCCTTTTTCTCTTTCCTCCTTCTTTTTTTAACTAGCCACGTGTTTTTCCAGGGCACCCAGAGGCCTTGCTGGTGGAATGGCCAAGTCAGAGCTGGGGCTTCTTGGTAGTGCCCTTGTCTATTTGTCCAGCCTTTTGGAGTTCAGAAAACACTTTCCTCATATTCTCTACTAGTAAAATGGGGATGGGCAGGCTCCCTGCACAGGGTTGCTGGGAAGACCAGAAATAACTTATGGAATGCCTCATTTTGTTTAATCTGAAGCATTTTATCATTTATATAAAATTTATTTTTAGAACAATATCAGCATATATTTATAAAAGGCATATTGTACAACTTCTGTAAGTTTATATTTAAATATATGAGTGCAATATATTTTGTATTATTTGTAACAGTGAAATACTGTGAACTGTTTAAATATCCAATGAGAGGCACTGGCTAAATAAATTCAGTTCTTCCAGGCAGTGGAAGCTCTGTAGCCTGGCATTGGGCATGAGCAGGCTGGAAATGTGTGCACAGCTCATACACCAACAGCTGTACACCACGTGAAAAGACTTCAGAGTGTACACGTCTTGGTTGAACTGTACTTATCTCTCGGTAGATGGGAATATGGACATTTAAAACATTTTTGATTGCCTTTCTGGCTTTTCTGAGCATGCTTTACTTACAGTAAATGTTAAAAGCAATGAAGTCACTTTTTCACCAAAATAAAAGTGAGGTGGCTGACGTGCTTGAAGGTGGATCATTATTATATATTATTATCTATAATACTGCTGAACCTCCTGGCAGCCTTGGAGAACCCATCATTATTGCCTCATGGGGCTCTGCAGCTCAGACAAGCCCCCCCCCCGCACCCCCAGCCATGAGGGGCCACACAGGCCTCTGGGTCAGTCTCTGGCTGACCTGGTGGCAGCGCCTTGGGGTCCCAGGACAAGGCCCCCTCCACAGGACACCCACTTGCTAAGACATCCTTTCTTACCCCCCCTAACCCCCTGCAGGCTGCAAAACCGTCTACTACGACCTGGTCTTCCTCTTGGACACTTCATCCAGCGTGGGCAAGGAGGACTTTGAGAAGGTCCGGCAGTGGGTGGCCAACCTGGTGGACACCTTCGACGTGGGCCCCGAGCGCACCCGCGTGGGCGTCGTGCGCTACAGCGACCGGCCCAGCACCGCCTTCGAGCTGGGCCGCTTCGCCACTCGAGAGGAGGTGCAGGCGGCGGCGCGCAGCCTCGCCTACCGCGGGGGCTACACCAACACGGGCGACGCGCTGCGCTACCTCACGGGCCGCAGCTTCTCCGCGCAGGCCGGCGGCCGCCCCGGGGACCGCGCCTTCAAGCAGGTGGCCGTCCTGCTCACCGACGGCCGCAGCCAGGACCTGGTGCTGGACGCCGCCTCGGCCGCGCGCAGGGCGGGCATCCGCATCTTTGCCGTGGGCGTGGGCGCGGCGCTGCGGGAGGAGCTGGAGGAGATGGCCTCAGAGCCCAAGGCCGTGCACGTCTTCCACGTGTCCGACTTCGACGCCATCGACAAGATCCGCGGCCAGCTGCGCCGCCGCCTCTGCGAGAGTGAGTGTCTGGGGGGTCTCGGGCCCTGCCGCCCCCGGTGGCCCTGTGTGCCCGCAGACACGAGGCACCGCGAGAAGATGGGGGCGGTGCAGCCTTTTCACGGAGGCCTGAGCTTGTACCGGGTGGGGTGGGGGGCGGCAGAGGCCGCAGGAGTCCCCTTTCCCAGGTTCAGTAACAGGAGCAGCCTGCAGGGAAAACCACCCTTGTCAGGAAAGCTTCCCCTCCTTAGGGAGGCAAGTCAGGGTCCGGGGGTGGAAAGGGCTCCGGGATTAAAGGGGATGGTTTCTAGGGCCGCCTTCACCGCCCCCCCACCCCCAGCTTCCAGGTAGGAGGCATTAGGTGGCGCTTCTGTGGGAGCAGCGCCTGGAGGTGAGAGACACGCGCCTAATGCCCCATCTGGGTGCACAAGTTGGGGTGCAGCATGGCGTCCCTCCTTCTCCCAGGGGGTTGCAGTGAGGAACAGTTCATGAAAAGACTGAGCAGACTTAGTGGACAGTAGCAGATGCCATCCAGTTCCGGAGATGGCCAGGGGCTGCTTAACTCCGAAGCCAAGAGCTGTTGACCTGGAGACCTAAGATAACCCGAGGTCTCAGACTTTCCTGTTTGGAGTCTGTTCCTCCTTCTTGGGGAATTGGGAGGGCAGGGCTGGGGGATGGGGCCGGGAAGGCAGGGCTGGAGGATGAGATGGGGACAGCAAGGCTGGGGGCACGGTGTGTGTCCAGAAGGCAGAGAGCTGATGGCACCCGGAACTCTGACCCAGAAGCCTGACCTTCAGGCCCTGGTGAGGACATTCTGAGGAGAGCCCCCTCCTCAGGACAGGAAGGATGGAGTGGGGTCTCCTCCACCAGCCTATCTACGGCTTCCCCCCTGCCTGCTCCATTGGAGTCCGAGTGGGTGCTGGGTAACTTCCCCCTCCAGGGCCAGCAGCAGTCTGGCCACAGTGTCAGCTGGAGGACTGAACAGCCCGTGGGGAAGGGGGCCCAGGGAGTCACTCCTCGGACTCAGAAGAGGAAAAGCAGGGGGGTTTGGGGCAGTGATGGGAGGTGCTGGAGGCCGGGGCAGTTGGGCACCAAGCCACAGGGTGGACTCAGGCCCGGTCCAGGGGGTGCCTGGTCTGCAGCCCAATGAGCAAACACTGGATTCAACAGATAATTATTGAGCATTTTCTATTGTGTGGCTTTGGGGTAGTTTCTGGAGCTACAAAAAGCAAAACTACAACACAGCCCATGCCCACAGTATGCGCATAATCAAAAGACAGGAAAGACATATGTAACAAGGTGGGGCCACAGGGTAAAGTTTCGTGGACACAGGGACAGAGTCTCATGGTGGGTGTTGACCATGATAATGCGGGAGGACTCACTGGAGGAGGTGGTGCTTAGGTGGTTTCGAAGGGTGAGTGTGAGTTGCAGTACAGGTGCATGGGCTTGAGGGATGCCACCTGGTTTGATGAACTATCACTGGCCTGTGGCTGGAGAAAAGGAGGGGAGTGGGAGCTTGTCGGGTCTTGAGGGTACAGGTGCTGGGAGGTTTTATGCGGTGCTATGTCAGGGCCTGGTGTGCGTGGAGAAGGGGGGGCTGGTGGGGATCGCTGGAAGCATCGGAAAGGAGGGTGGCAGAGTGGGTGAGCATTTTCCAGAAGAGGAAGTGGGTTTCCAGAGGGCTCAGTGAAGGGAACCTGCCCTGTGCTGTAAGGCACTGCTGGGGGACTTGCCATCACGACTTTGACCCTCATTCCAGTCTCATAAGGTGAAGACAGTCTCCTTATTGCTATGACATTCAGAATGCTGAGCTCCAAAGCGTGCTGGGCCCTCAGGCACAGGCCGAGGGGATGAGCCGAGCAGGCGAGAAGCGGCCAGGTAGGCCAGCTTGGGGGACTGGTCTTGTGCCAGCAGTCAGGTGGGCACAGTGGCCACCCAGAACACTGATGGGGGACCTGGGAGGCACGATGAGTCCTAGACCCTACGTGCTGCTGTTCCCTCCTCCTGCCAGCCAGGTCTGACGCTGTTCAGGAGCTCAGCAGGGTTGATGCCAGACTTGAAGTACAGCGGCACAGTACCGGCAGGGCAGGCCCAGTGTCTGGGTCACCCCCTCCGTGTGGTGGCTGCTCCTCCCTGGGCCCTGAAGAACACACGTTTCACTGGCTTTGGTTCTGAATCACAGATGGTGCTTTTGGTCACAGCTAACCAAAACCCAACTGGAACTGGCTTGAAGAATAAAGCAAATTTATAGTCACATGTGATTGCAAAGGCCAGAGGTCATGTAGCTTCAAACAATGAAACTCTGTTGCCTCTAGGTTCACTCCCTTCTTAGCAGTCCGTGCCACCCAGGGCCCAGCAATAAAGAAGTGCTGGTGAAAGTTCTGTTTAGAGGAGGGTGAGAACAGCGAGGGATAGGGGCACCTGGAGCTAGCAACAGGGAGAATGGAAAATTAGTGAGGAAAGGGTTGCAGGAAGGGATGAAAACTGATGAAGGTTCATGGGGGCTGAGTGGGGCTACCGGACAGAAGCTACAGCTGCAGAAGGACACAGCTGCTGCCATGGGAACACGGTACCCTGGCAGGGGGCATGGGAAGGAAGTTTCCTGCCTCCTACTTGGCGTGTGCCTCCAGTTAGCTGATAACCGTAGTCAGAGATGGGCAGAGAAGGGTAAGAATGGATGTGGGAGGCGAACAGAGACCCCAGCACAGCAGAGCAAGGAGGAGAGTGGACTGTTACCCCCAGTCCCAGGATTTAGTCTGGCTGGACCAGGCGCTGGAGCCCAGGGCTGGACTTAAGTTGACCGATTTGGGCCTCAGCCACTGAACCTAAGATTAGGGGTGCAGTTTACCCCCCGACCCCATCCTCCAAGAAAAGGAGTTTACTTACCAAGAGAATGGGAAATTGGTTACCAACCCAGAACATCACACGTCCACCATGGCCACGTTAAGAAACGCTCGTGAATGCTCTTTATCTAGGCTTCTGCAGGTGCCTAAGTGGATGGAAGATGTAAGTTGACACTGTGCAGAGTGTGGGGAGTCGGTGTCGGTAAGGACAGATGTGAGATAATGACGGCCTGGTGACAAACAAAACAAACCCCCTTGGCAATTGCCTCTATTAAAAACAATGCAAAACAAAGTAAAATAGCTAGCAGTAATATAGTGGAAATCACATAGTGAGAATAAATCAAGGAGCATCACAAAACTCAAATGCCCAGAAATCCCTTTGCATAGAGAAGATGCCTGTGGGCTACTTACCCTGAACAGGAGCTGCTGTACACTGATGAGCTGGAAAATCAGACTGATATATGCATGTTTCAGTGTAATAATCATTCAATTCAGTGCATTCTATTCAATCATTCAACAGCCGTGTTTTGGTAGCCATTCATTTCAGTCCAATCTATCCAACCGTCCCTGCATCCACCCATGCATCCGCCCGTCCGTCCAGCAACCATGCACTGCAGTAGCCGTTCGATTCAATCCATTCATCCATTTGTTCAAGAACACACTGAGTGCTTCCTCTGTGCTGGGGCACAGGCTGAGGCAGGGGGAGTGTGCAGGGCCAGTGGTGGGTGTGACATTTTCTTTAACCTTGAGGAACTCTTCTCTAGTTGGGGCAGCAGGCAATTGACAGATAATTACACCACAGATAATTGCCACCTGCTCATTTATATATGCAACAGCTTACTTGCCTGCTCTGTGTCTTTTCCCTTGAGAATATAAGGTACACAGGGCAAGTCTGTCCCTTATTGAGCCCCCAGATCAGAGCTTGGCACGTAGGAGGGGCAGTCTACAGTGTTGAGAGGAAATCAAAGGCAGCTACCTGGGAGTCTGTGGCTTGCTGCTCTCTGCAAGTTAGAAGTGCTTGGGTGGTGCACCACTCCCCAAATGCAAAGAATATGCAAATATAGAATATTATATGACTCTGAAGTTATGGCCAACAAAACCTTCTGTTTTGAACTCATCCATCTTTTGGTTAGCAGAGGAAAATTGTTAGATCTTGGAGTTCGGCGAGGGTCTGAAGGGAGGCTGGCTGGGAAAGGCTGACCTTTGCCATCGATCATCTTCTCCCGTGAGAGGACCAAGGGCCGTGGAGAGGGACTTGACCACCCTCGACGCGCCTTTGTTCAGCACCAAGAGCTGTGTTACAATTCCAGCCGCACGCCCTGCCTCTCCGTCACGTCATCCTGCAGAAATGCCTCACCTGTCTGCAAATACCGTATATAACTCAGCATTACTAATGTATGTTTTCTAACACATATATGATTTAGTCTGTGTTTGCATATTTTGTCACAGTTAATAGTTGCAATGACCCTATGTTTGAGTTTGCCCTGCATGGTCCCCAACTTATCGTTGAGGTGATTGTGATAAGAAGCGATTGTGTTGACTTGCTCTCTGAAGGCAACACAGCTAGAAAGGAGCAGAGGTGGGAGTCTGGCACCCTGCTCTCTTGTCCCCTGGTCTTGCAAGCTTTACTTTTTAGGAAGCATCTTTAATTCTGCCACTTCATTTAATAAGTTTCCTTGCTCTTTGTCTTTTATTGTTGATGGCCCCCATACATAGAAGGTGGGCTGGTTTGACACTGTTATGCACCCCAGGAAAGAAACCATGCTCTTGAAACCCTAATCCAGTCTTGTGGGGGCAGACCTATTGTAGGGTGGGAACTCTTGATCAGCTTGTTTGCATGGAGATGTGGCCCCGCCCATTCAAGGTGGGTTTTAGTTAGCTTACTGGAGTCCTCTAAGAAGGGAACATTTTGGAGAAAGTTCACATGCAGACATTTGGAGATGCTTGGAGTGCTGACAGATGCTTGGAGAACTGTTGGAAGCCAGAACCCAGCACACCTTGCCGTGTGCCTTCCTGTGAGATGCTAAGGAAGCCAGACCCTGGAGATAGCTGAGTGAGGGCCCACAGACACCTTCCAGGGGAAGCCCCCGGAGTCAGAAGCACAAAGCAACGGAAGGGCGCGAGGACCTCAGAAGCCAGTCATGTGCCTTGCCAGCTGACAGAAAAACCCTGGACACCATTTGGCCTTTCTTCAGAGTCAAAGTATCTTTATCTGGATGCTTTAGTTTGGACATTTTCAATATCTTAGAACTGTGAACTTGTAACACAATAAATCCCCTTTGTAAAAGGCAGTCCATTTCTGGAATATTGTATTCCAGCAGCTTTAACAAACCAAAGGGTTAAATGACTGATCTGGGCTTGCAGGGAACAGGGTGTTAAACTCTTCTTGTTTGGCACCTGCTGCCTGAAAGTGTCCTTTCCAAGGCCTTTGCTGGGTCCTGTTGGATATTTAATTACTGAGCCGTAGCCAGGGCCCAGCTTGGGGCCGGCTCCATGAATCTTTGCCGAATAAGTGAAGCAACCTCACTGTACTTAAATAAACCATTGTCCCTGTTTTATAGTTGAACAAGAATATTTACAAACTGACGCACTAAGTAAGGATGCGTCAACAGTGACAGAAACAAAATGGCAGGCAGTACTGAGACAAGCCTTGGCTTCCACTCAGGGACCCTCCCTGCCTTTCTGGAGCCCTGGATGCCTCAGGCCCTCGGATCTGGCCGGCTCTCTCCCTGTGGACTCGCCCGGGCTCTGCCACGCCAAGGGGCCTTGGCTCTGGCCGCATCCAGCGGAGTCTCTCGGTGTCCCAGTTCCCGTGCAGAGTGGAGGGCCCCAAGGCACTTGGTGTCAGCCTCGGCTCCTGCAGGGTGGGGCAGGACAGGACCTGACCCAGGCGGCTGTAATTAAAGGCTTGCCGCAACCTTTATATAGCTTCTCAGTGGCCTCCAGGGAGCTGTGGCATGCAGCTGGCTGCAGCATAGGACCTTCTCCCACTTCTATTCTGGGGACACTCTGGGGTGGTCCCCTGACCCTTTCCTGTGGGCAGTAGAGCCTATGGGTGGCTCCTGTACTGTGGGGCTCCCCACCCCTCAGTTTCCCTGGTTAGCTGTACTCTTGCCCCAAGACAGTTTTCACTGTGGTGGTTTGGCTTGTCCATGAGAGAGCGAGGGAGGGAAGCGGAGGTGCTGCTGCTGGGTCAGGGGAAACGGATTTTACCTGCCACCTCTGGTTCTCACTGGGAAAGGTCGGCATTCAACACCCACGATTCAACACCCCCAAGCTGGGCCCTGGCTACGGTGATCATGGGCACGGCCCGTCTCGGCTCCCTGCGAGGCGGCCTGGAGGCCCTGTGGGGACCGGCTGCGTGGCCGGAGGTGGGGTGTACCCTGCAGCTTACTGAGGGGCTGCACACGGACTGACTTCTTCCAATGAGCCATTTACTAGTCTTCCTTCCTTAAAAAGTGTATGTATTTTTTCTTCTTCTAGTGTGAATGATTTCCAGTAAATAACACAATTTCCTTATGTACTTGGAAATGCTCTAGATGGACTTTTTTGTGTGTGTGGGGTGCATTGTCTGGGAATTAAACCCGGTGTCCCGCATGAAAGGTGAGCGAGGCACCTCTGAACCACCCGTGCACCCCGACTAGACCCACTTTTGCTGATAACCTCAAGAACGGGTGTTAAAAGCTGTCTGCGTACCTCCTTGGTTCACTTCTCCAGGGCACCGGCATCTAGTCCCTCTTCCCCCAGGCCTGTTCCGAGGCGCGAGGCTGCAGAGGTGAAGGTGATAGGTGGATCCTTCTTATAGGGTGACTTTCCAGGAAGGAAAGGGGATGGAGCATAGAGCAAATCAAGGCAGTGGCAAGACAGCTCCGTATGGTGATGAGTGCTTTGAGGAAAGGAGGCAGATGCTGCAAGGGGGTCAGGTGGAAGATGTGAGCAGAGAAAAATGAGTTGAGCTTGGGATGATGTGAAGGGTGAGTTTCAGGCAGAGGAGGCAGAGGTGGCTGAGGCCTGAGCAGGGAGGGGTCAGTTTGGACTGCTGGAGGGGCAGGATGTACGACCGGACTGTCCTGGTGGGGGAGACAGGGCAGCTGAAGCACCTATGCGGGGTCAGAAGCTGAGGCTGGGCTATATGGCTTCACTTTTTCCAGTTCACACAGCAAGAGGCCGGACCAGGCTGGGCCACGGTCTTCCCTGAGCCAGAAGCAGAGTCTGCAGAGCCCCCTGTCATTGTTCCTCTCCTGGGGACCTGGCAGACATGCCCAAGGCGAGGCCTCCGAGGCCAGCTGGTGGTGTGGCCGCTGGGTGAGTTTCTTGGGGCCTGCCTGTCCTCCAGCACCGAGGGCCTTGTAAAGACTCTGGTGAGGGCTCGTTGTTACCAGGCTCTGTCCTTCCTGACCACCCTCCTGCCTCCTGCCAACATTCCTTTGCCCACTCAGAGACTGGAGGGCACAGGACACACCCACACTCACACGTCCCCAAGCGTGTGGCCAGAGGTCCTGCCCAGCTATTCCCGCCGCCTTTGGGTTTGGGTAGCCACGTGGAAGCTGCGGCTAGGCCTGGGCACAGGCCTCAGCTCTGGGCCTGCCCCCTCCCTGGAGGTCTTTGCAAGTCTTCTGGGGACAAGTTGTTAGAGGTTAGAGAGATGCCAGCTGCTGGATGGGTCACGGGGCTATGCAAGCCCGACTGCAGCCTGGGAGTGCTTTCTAACTAGGTCATTACTGAAAATGATGAGAAACTGAGAGCCCCCTTCCTCTATTTTTTATTTATATAAACCAAGGGGAAAAATCTCATCTCCTAACTCTGCCCACCACCAGAGTTGCCCCTGGAGCCCACGGATGGCTTGGGCCTCTGCCTAAAACCATAGACTCCATGCATTAGAAACAGTGCATTTTCAGTTAGGGTATGTAGTTCTAGTCATTAACTTTATAACAAATGCGTCTTCTTGAATTGTCAGGACAGACCCTCATTTCTTCACATATACTGAATTCATGATCACGAACTGTACTTCCTGGGTCTGGTGGGTTTTAGCACTGCAGGTCCCACTGGGCTCTAGGACCCCGTGTGTGTCCCGCTGCGGTGGACGCTGGGAAGCTCGGCTCCCAGCTCTGCTCGGGCACCTGGCAGCTGTGGTGGCATTGCAGCCTCTGTGGCCGTGGGGATGGCAGCATGCTCGCTTGTCGGCCTCTGCAAGAGGCTGGTGGGCAGGACAGGGAAGGGCTGGGGGCAGCATGCCCGCTTGTCGGCCTCTGCAAGAGGCTGGTGGGCAGGACAGGGAAGGGCTGGGCATGTGGATCGAGGGTGTGGGCTTAGTGACTTTAATAGATGAATTACTTTCCAGAAAGATGAGCAAGTTCAATACCTTTCACTTAGGTATTTAAGTAGCTCTCGGTACTTTTTTCTTTATTTTCCCTTCAAAGGAGTCTTTTTGGACATTTTTCCCCCAATCATTCCCCTTCCTTGACATTTTACTACCGTAGATATTCTGTGACTCTGCATGTTTTGGGGCAGAACTGAGCTTTGGAAGGGCATACATTGGCACAGCTGAGACTTTTTCCACCATTTTGCCCTCTTGAAGACAATGCCCCTCTACGAGAAGGCTTACGAGGTTGGAGGGAATTTCAGCATGAGGATTTGGGGAAGACTGGGATTTCAGTCTTGTCCTCTGTCCCTCGGGAGCCCTGACTTTATAGCAACAGGGCTAAGAGGGGGTTTGAATCCAGGTATTTCTGTTTATTTTGACAAGTTACCTCATTTCTGTAAACCTTACTTTTCCCTGTTCAGTGGAGGCAGTAGCAGCACTGCTGCTTTCAGGAGGAGGGGCGCGTGCACACAAACTTCACCGACTCTGTAGATGACCTCAAATGCTGCCCCTGGTGTATCAGGGTGCAGCGCGGCAGGTCATCGTTGCCTGCTCTGAATGTGGGGACCTGGGCAGGGGCCGCTCCGCCACACCAGCTGGGACAGCTGGGCCTAAATCAATAGGACTAAATCAATAGTTGCAAAAAGTATATAGACATACACAGTCCATGGGCAGATGTCTGTCTGTCTGTAAGTAAGCACCTAGGTAGTTAAATATCGAGGGCATTTCTGCGTTTGCGTGCTTCTCACATCCCACAACTAAGCTTGCTGGAGCTGAACTCATTTACACTTCCTAGAAAGCAAGGAGGGACCCAGGGGGTTGTAGGATGTTTGGGGCTTTCCAAGAAATGTGGCTGATAAATCACAATGCTTCTTTTAGAACCTCATGTTTACTTGGAAGGCTGAAGGAAAAAATCATCAAATCGGTCTATTTTATGTGACTTGTTTTGCTGAAAAATGCACTGGTCTTGTCTTTTTTCTTGTGATAACACTAACTCTGCTTCCTTTGGATTACACATGCATCTGTGCAAATACACACCTAAGCATATGAACACACGGACACGCGAACACTCACACATGCTCACTCATGGGCACTTGGGTGCACACGTGTACACACAAGTGTTTGTGTGGTTGCACACACAAGTACTTTCAGACCCAGCCAGGATGTTCGGGACATTGCTTCTGCCCGTGCCCCGGAACAGGCTGTGCGCAGTTGCCCAGAAGAAAACAACTTCATTAAAATAAGTGTCTGCAAGGGTGAAACACACACCCAGACATTGGCTGGAAATCTGACCAGCAGATGTTGCTTGATATGGTAACTGCAAAAAACAGGGTATTCTGTTTGTTTGTCTTTATAGAATTTCTTATTATATCGCTCTGACAACCAGATGTTAGGAAGAGAACTGGGAGGGAGGTGATAGGCGTGTTTGCAGGAGCTCCTGCAGGGTCTGGCACCTTCCAGCACCTGCTGCCGCGGTGTGTTCTTGCTGCAGGCCTGGACCCCCAGATCTGGGGAGCAAAAGGCTTCTTGGGGCCTTGTGCTCAGACTGGGTGGGAGCAAAACATATAAGGGCCGGGGAAGAGCCGCGCCGAGTTCCCTGAGGCAGGACTGCCGAGCTGGGCATGGCAGGGCGTGGCCCGGGGCATGCATAGGTGGTCATAAGTTTCAGGTCAAGCGTGAAGTGTCCCAGACAGTATATTCCATCCTCCTCACTTGACATTAGACCTGCGCAGCAGCTTGGGAGGCAGGTTTGAATTTAGGATTCATGGGCCTCCTACAGTTATATGCAGGGTCTTGGCAGCATGGGGGTCGACCTTTGCCATGGCCCCACCCACAGCCTGGCTCCTGCCCTGCTCCACAGCCTGGCCTTTTCTTCATGTCTCCAGCTTCATCTTGCACAAGGGGCCTCCTGTGCAGGCATCATACCACTCCGATATACGAGATCAAGCTCTGTGTGCATGCCCCCAAAACAGGTGCTTTTAGAGACCCCCTGGGCCTCAGGGAAACCCTAGGATTGGTGAAACGCCTGATGAAGCTGCCTTTGGAACTGATTCAGGCCATCTGGGCAGGAAAATCCAGGGCTCAGGTCTAGAAGAGGAGCGTGGGGTCTGAGTGGTCATGGCCTCTTTCCCCCTTTCCATTCCTCCCCACAGGATAGGGCGGAACTGGAGCAGTCCCAGAGGGGGCCCTCAGGCATGGTCAGGTCCCAAGTCACCTTGCCCTCTGTTTTTCATTTGTGGGGCAGGTGGGAAGCAACCAAATGAAATTGAGAGGATATGATTGCTGAAACTGATGGGCCTAGGTGTAACCTGCTCTGCTTCTACCAGGTGTGGCCGTGGGCAATTTCCTCACCTAGAACCAGGAAGCAGAATCCCTCAGAGGTACATCAGGAGGACTCAGAAGAGAAGGTAGCTCAGGTCGCCTTTGTGAACGTGTGATTGCCTTCACTAGCCTTCTCCCCACTTCAGAGAACGCCATCAGGGCCTGGACGAGACAAGGGACTAGTCAGGTAAAGCTGTAGAAGGCCGAGTAGACCACAGCATTCTGCGTATTTGCAAACATGACACGTCAGGGCCACAGGCCCAGCCTCACGCCTCATACCTCCTTTGTGCCACCAGCTCTAGCGTGGAGACTTAGGCCTTGGGGCTGAAGATAACCTGCTCTGCACATCTGTTCGCAGCTGGAGCTCAGGAGGTCACACGGACTGCCGAGGACTTTGTCTCCTTATTGCAGGCCCTGAGCCGCCCCAGTCTCGGAATACTCCCCAGGACCACTTTCCAACCCCTGACGGCTCTCCTGTGCTCTGAGATGAGAGTCTCCATTCAGGCAGGACGTGCAGACTATGCAGGCTCAGCTCGATAGTGGCCGGTCCTCGCCCCACTTCATCACGAGAGACACTGGGGCTGGGGCGCTGTGGCCTCGCTGGCTGGCAGGTTTCATGAGGGGGCAGAGACGGTGGGTCTGTACACCTGCCGCAAGGACCTGTGGAGAATCTGGCTGCTGTGGCGTTTTTAAAAATCTTAGCTCCCGAGTTAAGTGCTGGATATTTAGGTGGATGGACCTGAGTTTGAATTCCTGGGGTGGCCGTTTATCATCTCCACACTTGTACCTCACCGGCCTGTGCCTTGGCTTCATCTCCTTAAAACAGGCAGGGCCACGGCACCTGCTGCTGTGGAGGGTAAATGAATTAAGCATGGACCGTGCTTGGCGGCTCCTGGTGCAGCACACATGCCCGACACGGTGTCCCCACGTTCTTATCAGCTGTCCGTGTGCCCTGGGGGTGCCCCCCTCCCACACTCTCAGCTCCGTCCCTGTAACTTGGGGATGATAACACCTGCCCTGCAGCTTTGTGGCCAACGTTTTGTTCATTGTTTCAGCAAATATCGACTCAATACTGACCAGGAGCCTCAGACTGTGACTGCGGAGTGAACATGATCCCTGTCCCCAGGGTGGGTCTGGGGGACGGCAGAGCAGTGACCCGTCAGCTCTGGACACTGCCAGGGGAGTTAGTTACACCTGGAAGTGATAGTAAGTGCTCAGTCGGGCACAAACGAGGCTGAGATAAAACAAACGCACAAAAGGGGCTGATTTAGGTCACACAGTTGCAGGGCCAGGACGAAAGCAGGAAGGCCATGCCAGGTCGGGGAGACTTCACACGAAGGAGCTGTGGGGTGCCACGGCCAGCGACCCTGGTGTTGTAGGCTTAATGGAGTGGGGTAGGGTGGGTCTTGCAACCTTGGGGAGAATTTGTAGTTTTATCCCAAGTTCTTTCGTTTTAAACTTTTCAGTGACGTGTAAGAAACAAGGTGAAAAGTACGCATATGCTCGGTGCACAGATTGGGGAGTTTTTGGCAAACTGAGCACACCCTTGTGACCTGTTGAGGAAGTCGGTGTCTGAGGGGCGTCTGTGTCCAGGCTATCAGCTCCCCGTGCCGGGTGCAGGGTGGAGGTGCTGGGGAGCAGGGGACAGAGCTGCTGAAGGCGGTGGGGCGGTTGAGGTCAGCCAGGTGAAGGTCATGTTCTGAGGCTGGATGGTGGGTCCACCTGGGGCAGCAAGAGGGAAGGGGGAGGGGGGCATGCAGGGCAGAAGGGGGAGGGGAGCGGGGGTGCAGCGGGAACATGCTGGGGGGGAAGGGGCAGGCCCGGCAGGAGGCAGTGCGGCTGCAAAGGGGTGTTTCCGTGACAGGCAGGGGCAAGGCTGCAGAGGGTCTGCATGAACACACGGCCGCACACAGGAGCCAGTGCTGGGGCCGGGAAGTATTGGTCTCTGGGTCTTTCCCATCTATTGTGGATTTAGTTGCATCTGGGCAGCATAAGCTCCTCTGCATGCTGTGGTGCCTGTCCATTGGGCGGCCACCAGGAAGGCAGAGGCCACGGCTCCTGGCTGTGTCTGAATTCAGCGCTGGCCTCTGGGGTCCTGGGCATCTCGGGCAGTCATTCTTTCCAGGGTAGGAGAGCCACTGAGGCCCACGACCCGGCAACAATCATGGGCGCCTGCGGGGAGAGTGGCTTTCCTGGGTTGGGGCTGCGGAAGCTGGTGGTCAAGAGCTGGGGTGCCTACAGTGGGCTGGGATGCCAGCAGTGATCTGGGATGCCAGCAGTGGGGTTGGGGTGTCAGCACGGGCTGGGGTGTCAGCATGGGCTGGGGTGCCAGAGTGATCTGGGTATGCCGGCAGTGAGCTGGGGTGTCAGCACTGGGGTTAAGGTGTCAGCAGTGGGTTGGGGTGACAGCAGTGGGCTGG
>PVIY010020805.1:0-43423 GCA_004026745.1 Myrmecophaga tridactyla
CTGTTAAACATAGATCATAGTATGTAGTAATAGCTTTGTCCCTACACTCCTCTATTATTTACTCTTTTACACGATTCATACCTTTGCAGTAGTTTGTGCAAGAACTTACATTTGCAGTGGCAATTAGTGGGATACATACATGGCTTTATACAATCCCTTTCAATCATGCTCACTTTTAATATGGCAATATTACTTATAGACCTACTAAAGAACTGCCTTCACTTCTATTCATACACTTATATTCAAGTTCAACCTCATTAGTTAACCATTCATCCATCTCTAGCTTCTGTGTATCTCTAGTTTCCTCATATTATATATTAAAGCCTCTGAGTTTCCATTTACCAAGGTCGTAATAGTGAAACCATACAGTATCTATCCTTTTATGTATGGCTTATTTCACTCAGCATTATGTCCACATTTCATCCATGTTGCCATGTGCTTCAGGATCTCATTTTCTCTTACTTGTGCATAATATTCCATCATATCTATGCCCTACACTTTGTTTATCCACTCCTCTGATGATGAGCATGTGGATTGTTTCCGTCTTTTGGTAAATGTGAATAATACTGCTGTGAACACCATTATGCAAATATCTGTTTGTGTCACTGCTTTCAACTCTTCCAGGTATATGCAGAGTAGTGGTATTGCTAGGTCATAGGATAACTCATATTTACTTTTATAAGGAACTGCCAAATTGTCTTCCAGAGGGGCTGTAAAAGTATACATTCCCACCAGCAGTGCATAAGTGTTTCAATTTTTCCACAACTTCCCCAACATTTGTAGTTTTCTGTTTGTTTAATAGTAGCCATTCTTAACAGGTGTGAGGTAATATCTCATTGTATTATTGATCTGTATTTTCCTTATAGCTAATGAAAATGAGCATCTCTTCATGTGCTTTTTAGCCATATGTATTTGCCCTTTGGAAAAATGTCTATTCATATTTTTAGTCCATTTTATAATTTGGCTATTTGTTCTTTTGTTGTTGAGTTGTATGATTTATTTATGTATAACGATATGAAACCTTTATCCAATACATGATTTCCAAATATTTTCTCCCATTGAGTTGGTAGCTTCTTCATTTTTTTTGAACAAAGTCTTTAGAGGCATAAAAGCATTTGATTTTTTTTTTTGAAGCATTTGATTTTGAGGAATTCTCACTTATCTATTTTTTCTTTCATTGTGTGTGCTTTGGGTGCAAAGTTTAGGAAGCTTCCTCTTATTAATAGGCCTTGAAAATGTTTTCCTATATTTTCTTCTAAGATGTTTTATGGTACTGACTTATATTTAGGTCTTTGATCCATTTGAGTTCATTTTTGCATAGGGTGTATACAGAAGTCATTCTTTTGACTACTGATATCCAGTTCTCCCATGCCCACTTATTGAAAAGACTATCCTGCCTCAGTTCAGTGGTTTTGGGGACCTTGTCAAAGTTCAGTTGACCATAGATTTGGTGGTCTATTTCTGAACTCTCAATTAAATTTCATTGGCCAATAGTTTGTCCATTTCATCTAAGTTGTTTATTTTGTTGGCATATAGTTGTTCATAGTATCCTCATGGTTTTTTGTTTGTTTCTCTAGGGTCCATAGTAATGACGCTGCTCTCATTTATGATGCTGTTTATTTGCATCCTCTCTCTTTTTTTTCTTGTCAGCCTAACTCAGTGTTCATCAATTTTATTGAATTTCACAAAGAACCAACTTTTGGCTTTACTCATTCTTTCTGTTGTTTTGTTTTTCTCCAATTCATTTAATTCTGTTGTAATCTTTGCTATTCATCTTCTATTTCCTTTGGGCTTAGTTTCCTATTCTTTCTCTAGTTCCCCCTGGTTTGGTGAGAACTTAAGTTCTTATTTATTTATTTATTTATTTTAATTTTTGCTTTCTTCTTTCTTAATATAGGCATTTAAGGCAATAAATTTCCCTCTCAGTCCTGCCTTTGTCACATGCCATATGTACTGATATGTTGTATTCTCATTTTCATTCATCTCCAGGTATTTGCCAATTTCTCTAGCAATTTCTTCTTTCACTCACTGATTGTTTAGGATGCATTATTTAGTCTCCATACATTTGTGTAAATTCTGGTTCTTTGGTGGTTATTGATTTCCAGCTTCATACCATTGTGATCAGGGGAAGTGCTTTGAATAATTTCAGTCTTTTAAAATTTATAAAGACCTTTTTTGTGCCCCAGCATATGATCTATCCTGGAGAACATTCCATGAGCACTAGAGAAGAATGTGTCTCCTGGTTATTTCAGGGTGTACATCTGTTAGGCCCAGTTGATTTATCACATGGTTTAGGTTTTCTATCTTCTTACTGATCCTCAGTCTGGTTGTTCTATCTATAGAGGAGAGTGGTGTATTGCAGTCTCCCACTGTTATTGTCAATCGCTCCCTTCAGTTTCATCAATGTTTGCCTCATGTACTTTGGAGCTCCTTGATTGGGAGCATAGGCATTCATGATTGTTATTTCTTCTTGGTGTATTGTTAATATGTACCTACCCTCTTTGTCTCTTATGATGTCTTTATATTTAAGATGTCTACCATCTTATCCTTTGGTTTTATTTGTCAGATCTATATATTCTCTTTCATCCTTTAAGTTACCCTTACTGGTACTCTTCAATTCTGTGCCCCCCTCCAGACCACGCTCTCCTATCTTTTTTTCAGCTACCAGAACTCCCTTTAGTATTTCTGGTAGGGCTGGTCTCTGTTGACAAATTATTTCAGTCTTCGTCTGTCTGTGAAAATTTTAATCTCTCCCTTACTTTTTTTTTTTTCACATGGGCAGGCACCAGGAATCTCCCTCACTTTTGAAGGACAATTTGGATGGGTATAGACTTCTTGACTGGAAGCATTTCTTATTCAGGATCTTAAATATATCATATCCCTGCCTTTTTGCTTCCATGATGCCTGTTGAGTAGTCCAATTTCAGTCTTTTGTGGTTTCCCTTGTATATGGTAACCTGCTTCTGTGTTGCCACTTTCAGGATTTTCTGCTTCTCTTCAACATTTGAGAGACTGGTTCGTATGTGTTTTAGAGTAGGCCTATTTGCATTTATTTATGTGGGGCTCATTGAACTTCTTCAATTTATATATTTATGTGGTTTAGAAAGGTTAGGAAGTTTCCCTCCCGTTATCTCTTCTACTAATCTTCCTAGCCCTTTACTCTTTTCTTCTCTTTCTGGGACACCAGTGATTTTTATATATGGGCATTTCTTATTGTCCATTATTTCCCTGAGGTCCAATTCATTTTTTCCATCTTTGTTACCACTTGCTCTTTTGTAGATTCAAATTCAATTGTCCTGTTCCTTAGTTCATTTGTTTTTTCCTCTGCCTCTTCAAACTTGCTTTTGTGTGCTGCTAGCACACTTTTGACTTGGGCTACAGTATTTTTCATCTCATGATATCTGCTATTTTTCTACTTATTCTTTCAGACTCTTCTCTTTGCTTTTCTAGTGTCTTTTTTTTTTAATATCCTTTATGTCATTAGTCAACTTACTGAATTTTTTAAGACACTTGTATGAACATCTTCGATTAATTGTTCCAAAGTCTGTGTCTCCTCCGGTGTTTTAATTTGGTTATTCAGCTGGGTTATATCTGCCTGCATTTTCATATGCTTTGTGATTTTCTGTTGGCTTCAAGGCATTTAATTATCCTGATAGAGCTACTTTGGAAGTTGACTTCCTTCAGTCATCTAAGGTCTTATATTTACTTGGATTTGCACTGATGGTATCCTTTTGCAGATGGTTCATCAGTAATTCCCTCCCAAATCAAGGTCGGGCCTCATGCAGGGGATGCAATCCTATTTAAGGATCTGATTGAAGCTAGACAGATAGTTTTCCAAACTGCGTTTTTTGTTTCTTCCCAGTAGAAATTGCTCTTGAGCCTCCTCTTCTCTGGTGGTTTGTCTCTCCCCGACTGTAGTAACCAGAGGAGCTGGATGGAGACCTAAAGCAATTCCAGCCAGGTACACTGGTACCAGTGCATGCTGCAAACTGCCAACTCCTGGCCTGGGGATGGCAGTGTGTACTTCAATGGATTTTCTTCTTGTGGGCCTGATGGAGTTGGTGGACCTCAGGCTCTTGCTTGAAATGACCATAGGTTGTGAGACTGAGTATGTCAGTTGCCCCTGTCCACACACAACCAGCAAATGCTATCTGGATGGACATGGTATGGGGCATGAGGCATGGAGGCATGGGTTGTCAGGAGTGGGGGCATGAAGCGTGGGATGGGGGTATGTGGGGTGAGGCATAGGATGAGTTAGGTGCGTAAGTTGTGGGGTGTGACGGTATGATGCAGGGTGTGTGGAAGGGTGTGGAGCAGGCAGAAGGGATACAGGTGGGCACAGGGTGGGGTGACAGCCATGGGGCAAGATGCAGCAGCACAGTTGTAGGGTACGATACCAGGCTAGACATGCAATGAGGTGCCTAACAGGTGTCTGGGGTCATTGACTATGGAACACAAGGCTATGGAAGGCAGCATGGGAGCAAAGGGTAGTGCAAGCAGAGCATGTAGTGCTGGGTCAGGGTGCAGCATGGGGGTCACAGAGGCGGGGTGCAGTGGGAGGCAAGTCATGGGTTGGTATAGGTTTGCTGGTGTGTAGGTGTGCATGTGTTTGAGGCATATGAGGTGGGGTATGAGAGTGGTGAGGGTACCGTGACTGGAATGTGTGCACAGGGCATGGGAGGGTCAAAATATGGTGTGGGGTCAGGGCACAGATGCATGGATGCATGAGTCATGGGGGAACAGGGTTTGGGTGCACAGGTGTACCGGACATGGGGGGTTGGTGCTGGGAGTCAGAGTGTGGGTGCATGGGTGCATACATGACTGGGGCATGGGATTCAAGTGGGTGGTCCATGGAAAACAGAGGGCAGGGCATAGGTGTGCGGGTTTAAAGAGTGGGGTACAGGTTTGTGCTGTGAGGGGGGCAGGGCACAGTGTTCTGCAAGTTGTGTCCCTGGTGTGCTGGGTACAATGGATGGGGTGTGGCTGTGTGGAATGTGGGGATGGGTGCAGGCACATGAGGGTGAGGAGATGGTGCACTTGGGCATGTGGGCATGGGGCAGGCCCTTGGCACTGAATGGCTGGCTTCCTCATGCCCATCTCCCTGTCTGTGCACTCCTGAGGGCTCCGGACCTCCATTTGGAAAGGGTTGTGTTGGGCTTTGTGTACTACTTGGATGGTTTCTATGAGCAGGGAAGGCTAATTTACTGGTTTCTGGTTTTCCCAAATGAACGCCAAGCTGTGAAACTGGATTTTCTAAGCTAGCTACATTGGCAGGTATTTTCCTGGGCAAAGCCTCTTGTCCCCAGTGGATTCCTGATGGTGCCCATTCACCTCATTTTCTGCTTCTCAATTCCTCAGCTTTTTCATCCAGGACCTCTCTATGTAGTATAGAAGATCCTCTCAGGTCACTCACATCCTGGAACTGCTGTCCCAGTCTTTTTTCTGTTACTCCTCTAGCTGTGCCTTGCAGCATAGGTGAAGTCAGCCTATACTATCCTGCCATCTTCCTGGAAGCCTCTGAGTTTTCAATGTTGAACCAGTCTTACCTGCCCAGGATAAACTACATTTAACCATTGAAATTTTTTGAAAAACAAAGCTCAAAATATGAGCTTCAATGGTAAGAAACCAGTAACATTCACTAGAAAAGAATGGCAAAGAAATATTAAACTTCATTCAGTAATTCTGTTCCTCTGAATACATTTTTGGTATATATTTGGGTTAAAATCAATATTAAAGTTTTAGGGACAACAATTTTAAGTGAAAGAGAAAATAAAAGGCAATGAAAACTTTGTAGCTATATAAAAGTCTCCAAAATTAAATGTGCACTAGTAATGTAAAATATTAAAACTATGTCAATTATATGGAAATTTATTTCCATCTCAGTTTTATCAAAACATTTTACATCTCTGTCCCTTAGAAATACCCAGAAACAATGTCCCAGTAGCAGTGAACACTATAACCAAAAGGTATTGGATTTCCACTAAAAATAATAAAGGGTCTTGGATAATTGCAAATTCTAGGCCTGACATAGATAATGTAAAAAGTGATCATAAGATTTTATGATGTTCTAGAAGCAAAGAATTCAAAGACTAATCAATGCATTAAAATGGATACAGAAATCGTCTTAAAGATTCTAGTACTTGCTCAATTTGTGGAAATTGGAGCATTGAATTATGAATGATTGCAGTTGGTTGAAACAGAATGAATAAGTAGTAATCTATGAATCCATATGGAAACACAAATAAGAGAAAAACAAGAACAACAGATAATGTTTTTACTTGTCATAATTAGGTTACCCTAATACATCAGCTTCTCTCTCTAAAAATTGGTGTTAAACAAGTGGGCAAACTTTTATTCGGCCATTTCAGTGGAAAATGTACTTCATTCAATAAAAAGCTCCAGGTGGTCATAAAATCACATACTTGCTGAAAAGTCAGTTGATAAAAGTAAATTGAATGATAAGAGTTTGAGAATTGTCAATGTACCACAGTGAAATAATTGATTCAGAAAAGAATCATCAATCAATTCTAAAGCCAATAGGTAAACTGTGGATAAGTATATGAACAGTCACAGGGCTCCAAAGTCATTGCATATGTCATAAACTATTTGTAAACAAAATAGTAAAAAGGCAATGGAGAGACAAAATCACATTATGTGTCTCTTGGTGTTAATTACCATCTATGACACATTCTTGACAAAAAAATTAAACCTGAATCTAATCATTCCTTTGGATCTGGTTTTTTTTTTTTTTAATTTTGCATGGGCAGGCACTAGGAATCGAACCTGGGTCTCCAGCATGGCAGGCGAGAGCTCTGCCACTGAGCCACTGTCATACCGCCCTTTCCTTTTCATCTAATTTCCAGTTTACAGAAACACAGATGATAAAAGAATTTATTGAATAACTATTTAGAAACAATATGAATAATTTGGGATTTGGGATATTTTCCAAGATAAGGGCCTTGGTCTTTCTTACAAACCATTATGTTAAAAATCAAGGGGTTTGAAGATGATATGAACTATACCAAATTAAAAAGATTGAATAGATATAACAACTAAATGAAATTTGAGCCATCAATTATAATAAAAGTTAAAATTAGAAATTGATTGTTTATCAAATAATATCGGGGTATTATTCCTGATTTGGTTAGCATAATAATTGAATTGTGGTTAAATTAAAAAAAAAAATCTTTTGGCTTTGAATACAGATGTTGAAGGTTTTAGAGATCAAGCATTATATTGGTAAAGTACTTTAAATATTCCAACTCTTCAGTTTGTGTATGTGTGTATATGTGCAGTTGAACCAAATATGGCAAAAAATTAACAATTAAATCTAGGCATTGAGCATAAATAAGTATTGTCTGTATAATGTTTTCTATTTTTCTTTGTTTGAAAATTATTTTATAACAAAAATGTAAATTTCTTAGATCATTCTTTGTTATACATACAATATGGTACATACGCAGTTTATTTTAAGTATTCATATTTAAGCAAAAGTAAATAATAGCTATTTTCATATTAGTGTGCTTCTCGAAGAATCCAGCGTCCTAACATTAACATATGTGATATGTAATTTTCCAATGACACATGTTCAATGTTTCTTAAGAAAGAGAAAAAAAATTGTGCTTGATTTCTAATAGATGCAGTTAGCTAGAGGAGCTATAGTTAGAATTCCCTCTGAGTATTTGAAAATACCAGACTATCAGTCATTTAAAGATTTTGAAAAAACAAGTGTCATTTAGTGTGGGTTTAGATGACAGAAAACTAATTTAATGATTCAAAGCTAGGTCCTCTATCATGTCAACTGTGTACTGCTTAGAGTTCATTACAGCTTTACTTGACCTGACATAAAATCCAATAGGGTACACATGCCCCAAGGTATTGGATTGCTATGTACAAGAAGTCCTCTGCCTGGCCAGATTACAAGGGAGGGATGGCAGGTGATTTACTTTCAGTGACCTCTAAATCTTTCAATTACTCATTATCTGACTGCAAATGCCCACTAAGTGAGTCATATTACTGCAAAATATTAAAGTTATGCTGTATAGAGAAAACAAAACAAAACAAAACAAAACAAACTTAAAATACAGCTCAATGAAGATGAATATAGAGCTGGAAAAATAATATAAATTTGCCAACATAGAAATAAGTTTGATCGTTATATGTGTCCATTAGATTTTTGAATACTTGACTTCACTTAATTATTTTATATGAGAAAAATGAATGATTTTGAAAGTGAATTCATTTCCCATCTTGTAAATTAATCCCTCACTGAAAATAGAAATATTCCATTTATATCCCTGAAAATTTTACTGTTTCTTTAAGATTGATACTTCTTTTTCTACATCATACAGATTCTACTGTGAAGAAATTTTTACTACAAGAAATAGAATTTAACAGAATTGCCATATCGATCCCTTTCAACTGCCATTAACATCTAATCAGGAATTGAGACCAAAATATTTG
This sequence comes from Myrmecophaga tridactyla, assembly GCA_004026745.1. NCBI lineage: Eukaryota > Metazoa > Chordata > Mammalia > Pilosa > Myrmecophagidae > Myrmecophaga > Myrmecophaga tridactyla. Next base: position 8,463 of record PVIY010020805.1, read on the forward strand.
CATTTTTCTGTCGCGTTAAACTTTATTACTTTGAGAATTTTTGGAATAATTTTGCTTCCATCATGACATTTCTGAATTTATAAACTTTCTTATGGAAAGCACCTACTTGTAAGTACTGAAAATGAATAGACAACATTCTTAGAAGTGATAAATATAGAACCCCTGTACTTCTTTCAGACTCATGTTTATTGATTCAAATGTGTTACTGAGAAGTAATTGTGACTTTTAGGTTGCCTGTTATAGGCACAGAACTTGGAATAAAATTAAAAAAAATAAACAACAACAACAAAAGTCCCGAATATCCAAAACCACCCACAACCTGTCATTCTAATAGGGCTTATTTCCATAATAAAGAGCATAAATGATTTTCATGCTTTCAGGCTGTTAGCATTTGATTCACAAACTGTCTGCATGAGGTTTGTGAGTAAAATGTATTTTTTCCTTATATCACATTTTTGCCTAAAGTATGTAATGTTCTACAAAGCTGAGAGTAAACAAACTCTATTAATTTTCAACAAATTACTGTTCAATGAAGTAAAATTGCCATTTGATTGTAACAAGGAAAACTCCAAAGAGAACATATAAATCAGTTTTATTGGAAGTTGAAAAAGATGCATTGCCTAGATTACTGTTAGTGACTGGGGAAATAAATGACAATTTTAGAGGTTTTGGAAGTACTTGGTAGAGTAAATGAAGATAGCTTTTGAAATTGCTGATGGGAATTCATCATTATTGAGGACTGAGTTATATAAACTACATTTATTTCCCTGATTTTATCACTCTAAAAGGGAATAAAGTTTGGGTGAAAAGATATTTTGTTGCTTGAGAAAAGTGCTGAGAATGTAAGAGAAGCTTCAAAGATAGTTTTCTGATGAAACTAATAGAGAGCAGAAAAAGTTAGCCTACTTGGTATTGAATTGGAAGATTTGGAATTTATTCAGATGTCAAATAAACTTACAAGTTGTTTCCATTTTAGAATAGAAAGCATAGACGGCAGAGGGTGATGGCAGCATTAGTGCCAGCTGGCTTTCACACTAGACAAAGCTGAATTCAATATCTATCATCAGCTATCTCACTTTAGATTAATGAAGTGTTCTCAATCACAATTTCCTTCTCTGTAAAAGTGAATAGGTTTGGAGAATGATACTGATACCTTATTTGTTATATTTCTTTTCCTCCTACTTGGAACATGACATCCAGGAGTGAAATTCTCGCTGGTGGTGTGGGAGATGACTCCCAGGGATGAGTCTGGCCCTGCATTGTGGGATCAACAATGCCATTCTGACCAAAAGGGGGAAAAGACATGCAACTAATAAGGTATCAGTGGCTGTGAGCTTCCAAATAGAGTCAAGAGGCTACTCTGGAGATCACTGTTATGCAATTTCAGTTAGACATTGCTACCTACCATTGGTAGGGATATTCCATCCCAATACATTTTCTGTATTGCCAGTTGTCAAAAAAATGGTTTTCATATCTGTGAAGTCTATAGCTTTATTTTTCTGCCCACAATAATTTTACTGGGTTACCATTTGCCATGAAAATGGCTATAGCATGTGATCCATGGTTTGTAACCTCTATTAACAGACTTCAATCCTTTCCTCTCTCATTTCTTGATATTTCCTTACATAGCTTCTTGTACTCAGACAAGATAGTTCAAGGTAGTGCCCAGTTTAGAACAATTTCATTAACTGGGTCATAGAAATATAAAGAAAAGAAGACAGTTCCACTGACTTTGAGGACTATTGATTTATAAAGAAAATGAAAAATAAAAGCTGAGAAAATCTAAATATTTTGAAAAATATTGTTATTTAGAGGTTGATAGGTGTATTCAGATGGTGGACACTAGTGAGACCTGGGAATTTAGGATGAACATAAGTCCATTAGTCCTGAACAGAAGCTTGAAGAAATAGTTAAAATTAATAATGAGTATAAATGAGGGACTAGCATTCCAGACAGGAGGGAGCATGATCAAATCCATGGATTCAGGGAACAATATAATTTGAATCAACTTCTACAGAAAGGTAAACCATATGGCAAGGAATAATGGGATATGTGGCTGGTGAGGCAGTTTGTGTTCATAGAGCTCTGCCTTGTATACGCTAAGTAGATTGGATCCCTCCTCTAGACTGTGAAAAATCACTGAAATGTTTAATCAGCACATTGAACTAATCAGTTATAATCTTAAATAGATGTCACTGACTGCTCTAAAAAAAAACAGATTTAAGATAAGAAGTACAAGAGTTGGATCATTTGGGAGACTTTTGCAACAATTCAGAAGAAAGGGAAGGAAGGCACATATTAGAAGATTAACAGTTGAGATGAGGAAGAGGATAGATTTAAGTAGGAAATTAAGTAGGAATAAAAAAGAACTTGGAAATTGACCATGTGTGGGGCATAAAGAAAAGCGTGAATGGTTAAAAATTGACTCCAAAAAATCTCCACGAATTTATCAAGATTATGGAGTAAGAAACATAATATGTTTTGATAGAAATATTAAATGTTTAGGACATTTTTATTTAGATGAGCCTGCAGAAAACCCAGTGAATTTCTTTAGGAAAAAATATTGCTAAGACTCAAAACGACATGTCAGCAATACAAATAATTGATTGGTGAATTATAAGAATAAGATTACGAGAATGCATGCTATATCCCAAGAAGAGTGTAACAGTTTATAGGTTCAAAGAGGGAGCGAGAAAGAGTGAGAAAGAGAAGTAGTCTATTAGAAAACTCTATAGGACAACAAAATTCATGATAGAATGGAGAGGTCATTTGTATTCTGTTTCCATGTTTTGTTCAGGTTTAAAATTTATCACTTCTTTAAATTTGAATCATTAGAATAGCCAAAATTCATTCTGGAAAATATTTATTTGAAATAGAATGAAGAAGAATTTATAAAATACAATATTAACAAAATGTAATAATCTGAATAAGTAATGTGTAATAGAATTTATATTGGAACTAATATTTACTGGTAATATTACATAAGACATAAGATGAAACTTTTGCCTTTGGATGATAGTGAATTAATGAAAATGGTAGGTAGGTACTCAGAAGTGAATAAGTGACTATAAGCAAAGACATAGAAGATTTTTATAGGCGGTAGGTCTTAAGTCTGGTCTTAAAAAGAGGGAGCAATTTAAAAAGACTTGCAAAATTTAGCAAAAATAAATAAATGAATAATACCGGATACCCACTTACATGAGAATTTCAGATAAACAACTGATCATTATTAGCATAAGTATGTTTCATGCTGTAGTGGCTGCTGGAACACATTCCTACAAATTGCGTAGCTTAAATTAACAGAAATGTATTGTCTCACAGTTCTGAAGGTTAGAAATCAGAAATCTAGTTGTATGCAGAGCCATAGCTCTCTAATAACTCGAAGGACAGATTTTCCTTGCCTCTTCCTAGCTTCTAGTTGTGGCCAGAAACTCAACGTTCATGGTGGGTTGTAGCCACCTAATATTATTCTCTGCTTCTATTTTCACATGACCTTATCTGTGTGTTTCTCTCTCTGTGTCTCCTCCTCTTCTTTGAAGGACACCAGTCATATTGATAATGAATGAAAGGTGGGATTCTCTGCCTGATGCAAATAAGAGTCAATCTATGAAATCAGGGTTTCAGAGAAAAAGAGATTGTTGTCAAAGTGTAGCAGATTAAATGACCCTCAGCCTAAAAATCTGTCTCCACAAGTCTAAGGAATTCAGGGATGCTATGGATTCAAATAAGGGTAGATGAATTATTACCATTGAATAGCAAGTATAAACAGGGTTGAAACTAGGCCAAATAAACCATCACAAAGTCAATATAAATGAGGCTGAGACTAGTTCAGAGACCCAGTAATTTTAGATATAAACTTTTGGGTATTCTACAATTTATTATAATGAAAAATGCATCTATATAATGATTCGGTAATCATAATTTGTTAATTCTTAATTTATTGATTGCAATGTTGTATGACGAGCCCAGTTTATCGCATTGTGAACTCATCTTAACTAATTACACTGACAATCACATTTTGAAGAACTGGAGGTTAGAATTTTAGTGTCTTTCAGGGAGGGAAAAAATTTAACCTACAAAATATGTGATATTTGGGCCATATTCATATAAAAATTGTCTATTGTTTTTCTTAAATTCAAATATAGCTGATCATCTTACAACATTTCATTTGAAAACCTCAGATCTAAAGGATATCAGCAGTTCAACAGAGGAAATTGCAGTAGTTATGTCACGTAACTACTGGAATTACTTTATTTGTTGTTGCAAGAGAAGTTAAAATCAGAGGAAATTAAGAGAGATACAAGTCCAGATTTGAATAGAATTTAATAACAGGTAGAGAAATATCCTTGTGGAGGCTGGAAGGACGAAACCATTAAAACTTTGGTCAGAAGATTAATCAAAATATGTTAAAGAATAATCTACCCAAAAGCTGAATCCATGGTGAACTGGAGCGTTAGACTCTGGAGCCAGAGAGGGAATTTAAAAGGCTATTGAAGCTAAATCTGCATCATGCCCTAGAGATGAATGATGAAAAGTGAAAAGACAAAGTCTGTAGAAAAAGGAATTGATGGTCAAGGTGTTAAATGCAATTGTGATGACAAAGTAATTGGAAGGAGCCATAAGATTACTTACTTTGTTACTAAGACTCTTGCTGAATTTGGTTGGCGCTAAAACTATCCCCCTCCAAAATAGAGAAGCTAAATTTACTCAATAAATTGAATGTGTAATTTAAAACTTGCTAATGTAAACTTCAAGTCTGTGAAATAATGAAAAATGCTGCTGATTTTTGTCCTCAGTTCCAGTGGGAGCAACCTTTGAATTTTTGGAGTTTCCTGTGATAGTCGGGTCTTTTGTTCTTCCTGGTGAGCCTAGGAGCATATTGGATAGTTCATATGCTAATGAGATGACAGAGAGTGGCTAACCACACCTGTGGTTTTAGAGAAAGGTTGGGCACACCAGAAAGTGCAACCTGGTGATGAGGGAGACAGGGAGTTGGGAGTTTGAACAAAGTCACCTGAACCCCACATCCCTGACCTCTAGGAGGAAAAGGGACTGCAGTTTGAAGTCAATCACTTGGGCATTGATTCCACCAATAATACCTGCTTAATGAGACTCCATATAAATTTGGGACACCTGACACCTCAGAGAGCTTCCATGATTGAGAAGACACATCACTGCCATGTCAGAAGGGTGGCACTTCTAACTCCTTGTTTTTGAGACCCTCCCAGATCTCACTCTATGAGTCTCTTATATGTATCATTTTACTATAAGAAAGCTATAACCCTAAGTTCTTTGAGTTCTGTGAGTCCCTTTAGCAAATTATTGAAACCAAAGTGATGGTGAGAACCTTCAAATTTGTACCAGTTGGTCAAAAGCATGGGTGACCAGCACCCCAAATTTATAACTGGTGTCTGAAGGACAACCTTGTAGATTGCCTCTTACCTGTGGGGTCTGGCTTAACTTGGGTAGTAAGAGTCAGAATTGAATTAGACTGGGTAATTCAGTCAGTTTTTACAGTTGCTATAAAGGTTTGTACAATTCCTAAATGACTTGAATGACTAATTATATCAACATTTAATTAAGAAATAACATTAAATTTACCCAAACTCTTCTAGATAATAGAAGAAAAGGGAAAGACTCTTTCCACAAGAAAATATGTTCAATAACATTAGCTCTTAGGTAAATTTAAATTAAAAGTGCAAAAGGCACTAACATACAGGCACTAAAAGGCTAAAATTTAAATGTTTGACTGTATCACGTGTTGAAAAGTATGTGGAACAATGGAATTTTCATACATTACTACTGGGAATGCAATTAGATAATTATTTTGTAAATACTTTGGTAGTTTCTTATAAAGGTAGTGTATACTTACCCTATTCTCCAACATTTCTACCCCTAGAAATTTACCTAAAAGATGAAAATTTGTCTACCCTGAAACATGTACATTGATGTTCAAAACAGCTTTACTCATAATAGCTTCAGTCTTCTAACAAACCAATTATCTGTCAACTGCTCAGTGGATATACAAAGTGTGATATATTCATACAATGAAATACAGAGCAGCATAAAAAGTAACAAGTTATTTATACTCACAACAACATCAGTGAATCACCAATAATTTTATGTCAAGCAAAGGAAAATACATAACTGAAGGATGTCATTTACATGAAGTACTAAAACAAGCAGGACTATTCGGTAGTAAAGATCAGAACAGTATTTACCTGGAGCTGAGTGTTAGGGGAAGTTACAAGCCCACACTATGCAGCCATTCTCTGGCCTTCCACTACCCTAACTTCCTTTTCTGTTGAGTGCTTTTCCACAAGCTGGGGGAGATGTTAAGTCTAATGTAAATGCCTACCAGGGTTTAAAGTCCTGAACTAGGAACAGGCAGTCCCACATGCTTATCAGGACAGGAATTCTCAGTGGCAGGACCCCTCTCCCAAAGGTGGATTAAAAACCACAGTCAAACAGTCTAGATTTGCCTCCCTTATGCAATGTAAAGTGGGGCATGAGGAATTGCCACCTATTGACAACAGATCCCATGGTGCTTGAGTTGTCAGTAGCAAATAGAGATGCTGACTGGTGCATTCGGTAAGTCCCTATAGGAGAACCACAATGCAAGCCCTTAAGGTTTTGAGTAAAAGCTTGTCATCCTCTACAGATAACTATTCCCCTTTTGAGAAAACACTTTTGGCCTGCCACTGGGCCTCAGTAGAGGCTGAATGCTTGACCATGGGCCACCAAGTTACTATGAGACCTGAGTTGTCAACTCTGAGCTGGATATTGTCTCATCTGCCATGCCATAAAGTTGGGTGTGCAGTGAAACACTCCATCATAAAATGAAAATGGTATATATGAGATAGGACTGGAGCACATCCTGAATACACAAGAATCTTACATGAGGAAATGGCCCAAAGGCCTATGGCACCCACTCCTGCCATATTACTTTCACTTCTCCAGATCAGAGCTATGGCTTCTTGGGGAGTTCGTGACAATCAGTTGACTGAAGAAGAGAAAATTCAGGCCCGGTGCCTGGGTGGTTCTGCATGATATGCATGTACCACCCAAAAGTGGACAGCTTTAGCTTTGCAGCCCTTTTCTGGGATATTCCTGAAGCACAATGGTAAAAGGACATATTCCAGTGCATGGAACCTCAAGCAGTATATCTGGTTGTTCATTTTGTTTAGAAGGACAAACTGGCTGCAGATTTATTTTTATATTCATTCATCAGTTGCGGCTAATGGTCAGGGACTTGGGAGGATTATGTTTGGAAGATAGATGACAAAGAGGGCTGGATAGGTATGTGAAAAGGTATGTGGATAGACATTTTTGAGTGGGCCAAAAAAAAGAAGATATTTGTGTCCCATGTGAATGCTCACCAGAGGGTGACTTCAGGCAAGGAATGTTTTAATAATCAAGTAGATAAGAAGACCTGTTTTATACATACCAACCTGCTTCTTTCCCCAACCACTTATTGCCCAATGGATTCATGAACAAAGCAGTTATGGGGCTTATGCATGGGTTCAGTAATATGGATTTCCACTAACCAAGACCAACCTGACTGCAGCCACTTCTGAATGCCCAACCTTCCAGCAGCAGAGACCCATACTCAGTCTCCCTTACTCAGCATTCCTGAGTTGGTCAGGCTACTACATGGTAACAGGCTGATTATGTTGGACCAGTTCCATGATGGAAGGGGCATTGATTTGTTCTAAATGGAATAGACATATACTCCAGATACGGGTTTACCTTACCTTCATGCAATACTTCTGCCAAAACTGCCATCTGTGAACCTACAGAATGCTTTATCCAACATCTTCATATTCCACACAGCATTGCTTTTGGTCAAGACAGCCATTTTGGAGCAAATTAAATGCAGGAATGGGTACATATTCATGGAATTCTCTGCTCTGATCATTCAGAATGAGCTGGGTTGACAGAATGATTGAATGGCCTTTTGAAGACTCAACTATGGTACCACGTATATGGCAATACTTTTCAGGGCTGAGGCAACATTTTCCAGGAGGCTCTGTATGCTCTGAATCAGCATCCTTTCAATGGTGCTGTTTCCAGGGATTCATGGATCTAGGAGCCTAGGGGTAGATATGGTGGAAATGAAGTGGCACCACTCGTTGTCACCCTTAGTTATCCACTAGAAAAATTTTTGCTTCCTGTCCCTGCACCCTAAGCTCATCTATGGTTCTTATTCCTAAAATAAGGAGTGTTTCCACAAGAAGACAGATGATTTCAAAGTGACCATCAGGCCACTTTGGGCTTCCTGCCTCTGCATGCCTCTGAATGCCTCTGAAACAACAGGCAAAAAGGTGGACTACTGTACTGGTTGGGGTGATTGATCATGACTCTCAAGAGAAATATTACTGCGACTACATAATGGAAGTGAAGAAGAATTTTCCTGAAATACAGGAGATCCACTAGAGTGTCTTTTAGTATTATCATGCCCTGGGATTAAAGTCCATGGAAAACTGCAATAACCCAATCCAGACAAGACTACCAATGTCCCAGAAACTTCAGGAATGAAGGTTTGTGTCACCAACCACCAAGCAATCACAACCAGCTCAGGTGTTTACTGAGGATACAGCAACATGGAATGGGTAGTTAGATAAGGTAGTGATAAATATGAAATACAACTGCATTACCATTTACAGAAATGAGGACTGTAATGGTATGATTATTTCTTTCTAGCTTTGCTATAAGTATGTTTGTATTTGTACATAAAGCATAAAGCAAATATCTTTTTCTTCACTATTTTATCCCCTTAAATGACAAAAGTTGGGCGGCTGCCGTGGCTCAGCAGGCAGAGCTCTGACCTGCTGTGCTAGAGGTCTGGAGTTCGATCCCTAATGCCTCCTGCCCATATGCAAATTAAAAAAAAAAGTGACAAAAGTTGTGTTGTTCATGTCAATTATATCCAAGAGGGAATATAATTTATGAGATATCAAATTTAATAGTTAATATTGCACTCTATTCTGGAAAGGTTTAGTATATTTCTGGTTATATGCAGCAGGATAGTCTATCATTGTTAAGCAAACATATTTCTGTTATTATGTTCTATTGAGAAATTAAGTATAGCTAAAGGTGATGTATATAGATTCCAAATTGACAAGGGGTGGATTGATGGTTGTGTTCATGTGTCAGCTTGGCCAGGTAATGATGCATAGTTGTCTGGTCAAGTAACACTGGTCTAGCTGTTACTGCAAGGGTATTTTCTTAGCTTAAATAATCAGTAAGTTGTCTGGTCTATGGCTGATTAAATCTATAATCAAGTAAGGAGAATGTCTTCAGCAATGAAAGATATTTAATCCAATTGTTGAAAGGTTTAAAAAGAGATATGATGACTTCAGCAGCAGAAAAGAGAATTTTCACCTCTATTTCAGTCAGCCAGCCTCTCCTGGGAAACTCCTCAAGGACCTTAATCGAGGACGCCAGTTTATAGCCTGTCCTACAGAATTTGGACTTGTGCATCCCGACAGTTGCATGAGACACTTTTATAAAATCTTATAATATTTACAGATATCTCCCATTTGTTCTATATAAATTCCCTATAAAACCCTGACTGATATGTGTTCTATGCTTTTATTTGGAAAAAAAGTTACATGATTGCATTTATTTAGCAAAATCTTTGCACTTTAGACTCAAAATATGTGCACTTTATTGCAAATAAGTTATATTTTAGTATATTTGATTTAAAATTCAGTAAGTGTATGAATCACCTGTGTTTATTAAAATTTAGACCACCTCAACAGATATTTTCATCAAATAAAAATGTCAGGGAATTAGAACTTACAATTTAATGACCCTCCTCCCAGGTAGCTAAAATATTTAGAATTTATTAAAGATAATTTTTTTTCATCAAAGTGTCATATACTATGCAATATTTGCTCTAAATATGATAGGCAGTTGCCTGGTAACTAAATATATAATTTCCCCCCATTCTCAATTTGTTTCCTCTTACATTAATTTTACAGCTCTAGAGAAATAAGAAGATAGAAGGGGTGATATTTGAACTTACAAACTTAGAAAGTATATTGTTTATTTCCTCCTGTCAAGTTAATAGAAATCCATATTTCCATTGAGTATGTTATAGTCAAAAGATCTGGAGTTTAGATATTTAGACATTTACCATAATCCTAATTTTCATATCAGTGTTTCATTTATGTCATCTATTGAGCAGACACAGTAAGACAGATTTTGTTGTATCAAACTTTATTTCATAGAATTATCATCTTAAATGCTTTTTATAAAATCCTATCTTAAAAGGTATGTTATAGCATATCACTGATAGCTCATCATTCAAGACCTCAAATTGAAAATAACCGTCTTTAGTTGCTTATAAGTTCTTGATGTCTGTGCACATCCTAGCGGTTTCACCTATTTACAGAAAGGAAAGAGCCAGTGCAACCTTTTAAGACTTGATTAATTCAGTGAAAATACACAGCACACAATATTAATTGATGTGGAATCTGCTATGTGCAGGACTCAGTGAGCAAAAAAAAAGTATGATCCAGGCATTGTTCACACCAGCCATAAGTGTACGATATAGTAACAACTACCAAGATAAATTAAATACTGTTGAGGCATTATGATTCCCATTAGGAAGTTTAAAATGCAGTGGAGATTCAGAGAAGAGCATGATGAGATAATATCCAAGAGGGAATAAAAATAACCTCAGGAATTAGGAAGGAAGTAGAAAATGTCAGAATAACTTGAAGATAAATATACTTCAATCCTAAAATTTTGTAGGTAATTTTAGTGTAGTTCTCTATAAAGAGTGTGTTACAATATATGCTGTTAATTAAAAGATTATTAAATGCAAACTTTTGTAAGGAGTGCTAAGTTATATGTGAATATTGGTGGTAGAAATTGAACTGAAAATTACTAAAAGTAATACTCCAGCAGCTTAAAGGTTATGAACTCTAACTAGTTTTTTTATGTGCTTTTTTCATGCTAAATTGACTACTTGAGTGAATTGATATGGTAAGGAAATTGTGGTTATATTGATGGATCAAAGAATTCAGATAAGTGTAAGAAAAAGAAAAGGTAAATATAGATTTTAAATGCAGGAGAAATCAGGGATGTCTTTTTTTTACCACTAAAGGAGTGATCTGAATTTGCATTAAACCAAAAAAAATAACGTAACAGATCATTTGAGAGTGACTTTCTGAAGAGACTGAAGAGAAAGTGATGATGGGTTATCTTATGAGGGAGAGAAAATGCAAATCATTTCTTATAATATGTAAAGGCATGGCTATGACTTTAGAAAGTCATTGGACAATGATCTTTTCTTCTAAAATTGGCTAGGCAAGATAGTTACAAAATTTGCAGGATTAGAGATTTTTCAAGTTCAACGATGCTACAAAATTGTGCTTCTCGCAAGTGCCACAACCTCTAATGAGAATAAAGGAAGAGAAATGGTGAGCGAATATATTGAGGGTGGGAGAGTTGCAGCTACCAGATGGGGAATCCAGAAGAACTCCAAGAGGCTTGTGCATGTGTGACTGTGTACCCTGTGATCTATAATAGTTCAGGGGGAGATATTCTCATAGTAGCCATCATGGGTATACAGAATTTTAGAAAACTTTCCTTGCCCAGTAAACTGCTTCAAGGAAAGACATCTTTTTCTAGTTAACACCAAGTAACCATACCGGCTAGAGGTGGAACTGGTAGAAGAACTGAATTAGATATTGTAGAGCAGTGACAAGGACCTGGGCCAAGATAAAGAACAGCCTGGCTGCATAATGGACATTCAGGGTCAGGGGAATCCGAATAGTTGAATAAATGTAGTCAACTATACCATTATGCATGGCAGACATTTCCAAGCTAAGCAACTTCTAATTCAATTTGAATAAAGTGATATAATCTAAAACTATTGCAGAGAATGTGTAGCAAATCTGAGTGTACTTGATTTTGACCTGTGAAACGCAGAATTTATACAATTATGTTAAGAGATGGTTGCAAGAGTAAGTTAATGGCATGTTTGCATCATAGGGTATGTGATACCCTAAGTGATTGGAACTTTCCAATATTGAGTAATAATTGCTGGCTAGAATAAAAATCTTTAAAAAGTGTTCTGATTTCGCCCTCTGTTTAATGTTTTATCTTTTATTATCTAATCTGTTTGCAAAGATTTAATGAGGAGAAATAATAATGGCTATAAAATGGTGAATTAATTCTTCCAATAAAATTATTTTAACTATATACGATATTTAAACTGCTATGTGTTTCATCACATTGCTGATATTTTTTTGTCTTAAATTTGACTCTACTGTCAATGGTGGTTTAAAAAAATTTAATATTTTTAAATGCTTTTATTCATTTTACTGGTCACTGCTCATGAGAAATCCTTTTGTTTTACTGACTTCATGTGTTTGGTTATAAAAAGGAGGATAAAATGGACTATATAACAAAAGTGATGAAGTTAACTGTTTTGAAATTTTTTAATAAAGCGTAATTAGAACAAATGTGTCAGTACGGTAAATAATTGATGTGTGCTTGGTCAGATGAAAGGGAGATCTGCAAGGCATCTGGAAGATAGTTGTTGTATCACAGCTTCTTCAGATTTTCAGTGTGAAAGTTTGTAGACAGTTTTAATAGGTTTGATATTTTCTCAAGTGATGTTTCTACAATATTTTGTTCATTTGGGATTTGAATGCATTAAAGCATAACCATAGAATATCATAGAGATACAGCTTGTCAGCTGTAAAAAGAATTACTATCATGTTCCAAGGCTCTAAAACTCTCATATTCCATATTCCAGCATAACCCTGACTCTGTGAATTCAAATCTTCTGCCTGGGAGCCTGGGTATGTTCAATTTATTAAATGCTCAATAAGTCAGATGTGCATGCCTAGTTAAGTGTGCCGCTATTAGGTTATCTTACATAAGATTTTCCCCACAGTTAAAGATTTAGGGTCACATCCTTGATTTTTGTGGCTTTAACACGTAAGTTGATACCCTTGCACCAAAAAGCAGCAAGAATTCTTGAATTCCATTCGAGTTGAAGTTTCTCAAATAACTTTGTAAAGACTAAAAATATGGATAAATTCTTCTTGGGTCATTCTTTTCTTAAATATTACAATGCTTCTAATGATCTTCATAGCTACATCCTCTTGGATTTCTATAACCTTCACATTTTTTTGCATGTGCTGGTACAAGAATTCAACAAATAATGATTTATGGAACTCTGAATAATACATTATATTTGCTCATGTAAAATATTTAAATTTTTGTCAATCATCTATTTCATCCCATGATAGAAAGTTGTTTACAATATATCCTACATCTGCTAACACATTTCCTGTCTTCCTCCAAAACATGGTAAGGTTATTTAGGAGATATTTAAAACATTAATAAATTACGCTTTATAATTCATTCATTGTAGGGAGCTACAGAGAAAGATATTTCAACATTCTCCTTTTCTTTCTTTTAAACTTTTATTTCTATGAGATAAATCTGCTCTTACTGGACTGGAAGAACTCCATTAAGTGTCACCCTTAAATTGAGAACATGACTTTCTTTTATTTTATGTTCTCTATTATATTGTTAAAGGAGTGAAATGCCCATAGCCAGAAACTGCCTGGGAAACTCTTGAGGTGAGGCGCTGTGCTAGTTTGAAAGGATGTATGTTCCCTAGAAAAGCCACATTTTGATCAAAATCCCATTTCATAAAGGCAGAATAATCCTTATTCAATACTGTATGTTTGAAACTGTAATCAGATCATCTCCCTGGAGATGTGATTTAATCAAGAGTGGTTGTTAAACTGGATTAAGTGACAACATGTCTCCACCTATTTGGGTGTGTCTTGATAAGTTTCTGGAGTTCTATAAAAGAGGAAACATTTTGGAGAATGAAAAAGCAATTCAGAGAGAGCAGAGAATGCTGCAGCACCATGAAGCAGAGTTTGCTTGCCAGCACTTTGGAGATGAAAATGGAATGCACCTCCCAGGGACCTTCATGAAACAGGAAGCCAGGAGAGAAAGCTAGTAGATGACACCATGCTCGCCATGTGCTCTTCCAGCTGACAGAGAAACAGTGACTGTGTTCACCATATGCCTTCACACTTGAGAGAGAGACCCTGAACTTCATCTGCCTTCTTGAACCAAGGTATCTTTCCCTGGATGCCTTTGATTGGACATTTCTATAGACTTGCTTTAATTGGGACTTTTTCTCAGCCTTAGAACTGTAAACTCGCAACTTATTAAATTCCCCTTTTTAAAAGCCATTCTATTTCTGGTATATTGCTTTCTGGCAGCTAGCAAACTACAACAGGGATGCTGAGATTTTTAATTCTTGTTTCAAAAAATAAATAAATAAAAAGAACCACAAATCATAGGGATTCATAGAATGTTTAGATACTTGGGTGTAATGAGAGAATTAATAAGAATTTAGATTATTTTTAGTGAATTTTGAAGAGTACACAAGAAAGTAATTTGTTCTGGATAGAATACTGTAAGAAGTAGGAAATATTTTGTGACTTAATACCTTATTTTTGTTTTTCAGTAGACCGTGGGAGGAACTGACTAAAGATAAATCTTTAATTGGTAAAGAATCAACAGCCAATTGTGATAGCAAAGAGTGTGATTATTTTTGTAGTTTGGGTAGTGCTTTTGTTTTAGTCTGTCTCTAGATGTGATTATGAGTGGTTTTCTGATAAATACCAATGACTACTTTTCCTGTTTCTCAGAAAACTCAATACAACACAAAAAGTTACCGAATAAGAAGTCTCAATTTAAGGGTAGGAGGGTATTTAGATGAGCAGGACCATACTCCATGAAAAGAAACTGTGACCAAGATCTTAGGGAAAAATGAAACTGCCTAGGTGACAAGTTGGCAATCAAACCAATGACCAAACCATTTCTGAAGATTTAGTTATGCCTGCTGTGATGTGAACACACAAGACTACATGAGTTGATTCAGCAGTACTGGATTCTGAGTTCAATCATCTATATATAGAACACAGGAAAGTGAGTAGGAATGAAGAATCCTGCATAACCAGGGTCTGAGATAACTCTACTACTTCCAAACTCTACTACTGATGAAACTATGATTTATTTTTTTAGGTACTGTGCTGGTTTGAAAGAATGTATGTCCCTTAGAAAAGCTATGTGTTAATCAAAATCCCATTTTATAAAGGTAGAATAATCCCTATTCATACTTAATGTTTGAAACTGTAATCAGATCATCTCCCTGGATGATGTGATTTAGTCAAGAGTGGTTGTTAAAGTGGATTAGGTGACAACATGCCCACTTGGGTGGGCCTTGATTGGTTTACTGGAGTCCTATAAAAGAGGAAACATTTTGGAGAATAGGAGATTCGGAAAGAGCAGAGAATGCTGCAGCACCATGAAGCAGAGAGTCCACCAGCCAGCGCTTTGGAGATGAATAAGGAAAATGCCTCCCAGGGAGCTTCATGAAACTGGAGAAAAGCTAGTAGATGACACCTTGCTGGCCATGTGCCCTTCCAGCTGAGAGAGAAACTGTGACTGTGTTTGTCATGTGCATTCTTACTTGAGAGAGAAACCGTGAACTCCATCGGCCTTCTTGAACCAAGGTATCTTTCCCTAGATGGATGCCTTGGATTGGACGTTTCTATAGACTTGTTTTAATTGGGACATTTTCTTGGCCTTAGAACTGTCTAAGCCATTTATTAAATTTATTAAATTCCCCTTTTTAAAAGCCATTCCATTCCTGGTAAATTGCATTCCGGTAGCTAGCAAACTAGAACAGGTACTGTTAGAAAAATTCCAGTAGTTGGTTGAATTTTTCCTAAACATGGAACAGATTTGTATCACTGACACTTTATGTATGTTCTAAATATAACATGCTTTTAATGATCAGTTAGACATTCTTCCATCCTTTAAAGGTGATGGAACAGGCTCAAATAAGTAAGACAATTTGTCTAAAGAAGCACAACTTTTAAATAATGGAACCAAATTATTTAGTAAGTCAAATTCTTTACTGTTGTACAAATTCCAAAATAAGCCCCATCCAAATCATATGCTTGCTTTCCATATTGTACTCTTTATTACCTCTGACTCCATAATCTAATACATTCATATTCATATTATTAGCTTCTTTCCTAATTATGCAATTTTTATTAGGAAATAAATGACCTTGATATGGACTTTTCTCACATATATAAGAATCTTTTTATTATATTAGAAAAACTGTGGGTTTACAGAACCTGCATAAAATAAGATTCCCACATACCACCATATTATTAACACCTTGCATTGGTGTGATATATTTGCTACACTTGATGAAAACACATCTTTATAATTGTACTATTAACTATATTCCATGGTTTAAATTAGAGTTCATTGTTTGTGTAGTATAGTTCCATTGATTTTATTTTCTACCTTGTATTCTAGTACCCTATATAAAACCTAACATTTCCACTTTTAATCACAGCACCCAATATTTTTCCTTTGAAATTATGATCACAATTGTAATTAAATAAGTTTTAAGTATTTAATTATTTAATGAATGTTTCCTAAGAAAATTACAAAAAGGGACTTCAAAAATCTGTAATGTGAAAAAATACTTGGGTAATATTAAAATTTAGTACAAATCATAAAAACCAAAACTCATTGTTGAATTATCACCTTCTAATATTAGTTGTACATTAAAATGACAATGTATAGAGATCTAGTTACAATGAATAATGTACTATTATTATGACTTATAACTAATACTTGCTTAGCATTAATTTGAATTATTAAAAATATAAGTATCCCAATATCCTATAGCTTGTTTAATACAAGTCTTGCCGTTGACGGGATACTAAGGCAGAGAATGAAATGATCCTCTCTCTCTCTTTTGTATATCTTAGGAAATAAACTTAAAATACATTTAAAAGAAATAATAGTTCATTGACTGGGATTAAATGTCATAGCATCTTAAAGAATGCAGACATTTCTATATTCCTTGCCAATGGCTTCATGAAACAGTTGAAATTTAATTTTTGCCTTGAAGTCATTATATTTCTTGAGCGATCTATATGCTTTGTAATTTGAAATAATTACAAATCTAAAAGCCTTACAGCTCTGTATTTCTTATTATTACTACTCAGCTGCACATGTGTTTGGTTATCCAATTATCTTATTTATAACTATATTGCTACATTCCATCCTGCACATTACTAAACCCTACCAGAGTAGCTTATTTAGAAAAGGTGTTACCATCAACTTCTTATTTTTCCTCAGAGGAGAGCCACTGACTCTCAATATTATATACATTAACAATGAAAGAGCACACTAGTTTAAAGTATACAATGAAATTTTAGATGACTTTAAAAGTTGGGAGGAACTGAAAGTCATATTTGAAAATTGCATAATTATTTTCCAAAAAAAGGGAGATCTGATTATTTTCTAATGAATCAATAAAGACACATTATTTTAATGTCATTAATGTGTCATAATATTACATCATTTTTAGTGTTTCAAAAGAAATCTGAATAAATACGGTTGAATATAAATGAGGAATTTTACAATTTCTGTTCAGATTTTAGACTTGCTCTGACTTAAGACACAGGATTTTAAATATAAAAATTTAATTAGACTATTGTTTTCTTCTTGATTTGATTTAATTTCCTAATATAGCCAACATATAATCTCCTCTAAAATCCTTTACTTACATTAAGGGATTCCTAGGTTAAATATTTTGGTATAATTTGATTCTGTCTTCTCCAAGCTTCCTATTATAGGAACATTAGATTAGTTTCTAAAAGAGAAGTTTTCGCAATATTTTCTGTCAGTGTGCTTGCCGTGTTGATTGCTTTTGCTTTTACATGAGAAATACTATAATGTAGAGTCTAAGTACAAGGAATCTGGAGGCAGATAGATCCCTTAATATCTAATATCTGTGGCTTACTATTTTGTGTGATCTCAAATTATTTAACCTTTCTTTTAAAATTATGCTTCCTTATTAGTAAAATTGGATTAATACTGAAAAACTCAGAGAATTGTTTTGAGTTTTATATGAGCTGTTAACTAAAAGTATATAAAAGGGAGTCTGTTCTATAGTAAGAATGCAATGCACTTTGGACATCATATTGTTATTCCATTACTTTCTGCCACTTTATTTGTTTTCTTATCACTGCCTTTCCATTTCATCATTCCTGTCTTCTGTCAACAGGGCTATGCTGAATATTGCAAAATGTCACATCTGTAGGCTACTATTCTAAGCTGGCAAAAATCCTGCTCTATTATGTCTAGAACAGGGAGAAGGGCCAAGATTGCAGAAAAACAACTGTAAGTAAAATTTCCTGAACTGTAGATACTGGTGCCCTTCACCCACTAGCATTGCAGGCTGTTTAGTAGGAGACAGTGCCCTTCACCCACTAGCATTGCAGGCTGTTTAGGAGACACTTTCCTGTGGGAAAAAGAAGCAGTCTCTACTAGGACCAAGGGAAGGAGGAATCTAGCAAACTCCAATTTTGGATTTAACTAACAAATTCAGACTGCTGCATACATGCTGTGAGCACAGATAAGCCTGGAATAAGCGCAAAAGGAACCCTGAGGTGTCTTCCAGCAGGGAGGAGGCAGGGATGGGGAAAGAAAAAAGGCAGAAGCTTTTGGAGTTGAGCAAGCTCAGGATACTGGAAAAGGGCTGTGACCCAAGAAAAAGGGTACATAGGGCCAGGTAGTAACTATAGTTTTTAATTGGCAAAACAGGGGGACTGAGGACCAGTTCTGAAAAGGTTTTTTTTTAATTAAAGAATGTCTCAGGCATTTACAATTGTTAGCACTGATGTAGGAAAGTATGTCTGAGAGACAAAATAACTAGTCAAGTGAAGGAGCTACTTCCCTAAAAGGCATATCTACTTCAAGAAAAGGTGGTCAGGGCTCAGTGCAAACGGCAGTTGTCATCTTGAGAATTAAGACCTCATAGGCCAAAAATAAAAACAGTTTAAGTCCATTTTCTACTTCACCTTCTGTCTCAACCACACCTCTGGCAGGGACAGGGTCTCATGAGAATTAAAGGCATTGCACAACTACACTGATGGGAAACTGTGAACTGACATATGCCACCTCTGGGCAGGATAGAAAAATCACAGCGTCAAGAGGTTTTACTGGAAAGATTGGCAACTTGCTGGATTTCATTCTCAGTGAAACTTGATACTGATTACAACTTCATCTTGAGACCTAGGCCTGTTTTGTCTTGGAAAATCTGTTTGGGGTCAATCATATCTGGGGATACCTTCCTCAAAGAAAGATTCCATGTAGGCAGAGCAGGAACCAGAAAAACAAGAACAGAAAAATTCTGATCAGTTAAACAGGAGCTATATTACAGATCTAGAATAAGTTGAAATGAATGTCAAAGAATATATGGACAACAAAGCTAACCAACAAGAAAACTCTAGGGTAAAAGAGAAAAAATATTACCTCCAGAATAAACTAATCAAGGAAATCAGATGCTTAGACACCTGTAAAAAATTTTGAGTCACACTAGGAATCATGAACCTATGGCATAGTCAAAGGGACAACCCAATACTTCAAATAAGATACAGGAGTGGAAACAACTGATTAAAGATGTTCAAACATTTTCTAAATCAAATCAATGAGTTAAAGGGAGATGTAAAGAGATGAAGGTTATAAAGATGACATTGGGTAATGATAAAAAGGAACTCAAAAGCTTTTAAAATCAAATGGCAGAACTTATAGAAATGAAAGTGATAGGAGAGATGAAAAATGCAATGGAGACATAAAAGCATATTTGAAGAGGCAGAAGAAGGAATTAATGAACTAGAGTAAAGAACATATGAAATCCTACACACAAAAGGACAGATAGGAAAAAGAATAAAAAAATATGAGCAAAGTCTCAGAAATTGAATGAAAATATGAAGCACATGAATATACATGTTATGGGTGTCCCAGAATGAGAAGAGAAGGAAAAAGGGGCAGAAAGAAAAATGGAGAAATAATCATTGAAAATTTTCCATCTCTTATGAAAGGCAAAAAGTATAGATCCAAGAAGTGCAGCATATCCAAAACAGAATAGATCTGAATAGAACTTCTCCAAGACACTTACTAATCAGATTGTTAAATGCCAAAGACGAAAAAAGAATTCTGAATTCAGCAAGAGAGAAGAGATCCATCTCATGCAAAGTAGCTTACAAAGACTATGTGTGGATTTCTCAGCAGGAACTATGGAGGGAGGAAGGCAATGGTATGAGAGAGAAAAACTGCAAACCAAGTATATCCTACCAAAATATCATTAAAAAAGAGAGCGTTTTAAATATTTTCCAGCAAACAGACCCTGAGAGACATTGTAAATAAGAAATCTGCACTACAACAAATGCAAATGGGAACACTACAAGAAGGTAGGAAAAGACAAGAGAGAGAGGTTTGAAGAAGAGTGAAGAAATTAAGATGATCAGTAAGGGTATAAAAAGAGATAAAAAATACAATATGACATATAAATTCTGAAAGACAATATGGTAGAAAAATTGCTGCCTTCATAGGGATAGCATTAAATGTTAATGGATTAAACTCTCCAATCAAGGATTTAATCAAAGATTTAAAAAACAGGACCCATCTTGCTGTCTCCAAGAGACTCATATTAGATCCATAGATAAAAACAGGTTGAAAATTTAAGGTTGGAAAAATATATTTCATGCAAACACCAACCAGAAAAAAGCATCTAGACAGAGGATCAGTAAGGAAAAGAGATTTTGAATAATATGATAATTGAACTAAATTTAACTGACATTTACAGAACACCGCACCCCACAACAACAGGATGCAGATTTCTTCAAGTACTCATGGATCATTCTCCAGGATATACCACTGTTGGGTAACAAAGCAAGACTCAATAAATTTTAAAAGATTGAAATTATGCAAAACGCTTTCTCAGATCATAATGGAATGAAGTTGGAAATCAATAACAGGTGGAGAACTGGAAAATTCACAAATATATAAGGCTAAATAATGCAAGCTTAAACAAACAGTGGATCAAGGAAGAAATGACAAATAAATCAGTAGATATCTCAAGGAAAATGAAAATAAAAACACAACATATGAGAACGTATGGAATGCAACAAAGGAGGTGCTCTATATGCCTATTGAAAATAAAAAAGAAAGAATAAAAATCTAGGAATTAATCATTCACCTGGAGGAATTAGAGAAAGAACAGCAAACGAACTCCAAAGCAAATAAAAAGAAAGAAAAAAACAATGATTAGAGCAATAATAAAGAAAATTGAGAAGATGAAAATAATAGAGAGAATCAATAAAACTAGATGTTGGCTCTTTAATAAAATCAATAAAATTTATGGACCATAGCTAGGCTGTAAAAAAGAGAGAGGATGCAAACAAAATTAGAAATGGGAAAGGGGGCATAAGTATTCACCCTGAAGAAATAAAGAGATAGTGAGAGGATACTGTGAGCAACTATATGCTAACAAACTAGAGAACTTAGAGGAAATGGGCAACTTCTCAGAAAACCATGAACAGCCGACATTAAATCAAGAAGAAATATAAGAGTTCAACAAGCCATTAATAAGTAACAGTTCAAATCAGTCATCAAAAACCTCCCAAAAGAAATACTTAGGGCCACATGACTCCGCATGCAAATTCTACCCAGCAATGAAAAAAAAATTAGTACAAATCTATAAATTCTTCAAAAAAAAAATGTAAAGGAGGGAAAACCACCTAATTCTAAGGAGGCAACAACATCCTAATACCAAAGTCAGAGAAAGATAATGGAAGAAAATTACAGACCCATCTCTTTAAGAATATAGATGTAAAAATCCTCAATAAAATACTTGCAAATCAAATTCAGCAGAATATTAAAAGAACTATACATCATAACCAAGTTGTTTTAATTTCAGGTATTCAAGTCTGGAAAAACAACTCATGTAATGCACCACATCAAATAAATCAAAGCAAAAAAAAATGATTATGATTGATGCAGAAAAAGCATTTGACAAAATTAAATATCTTCTCTTGATGAAAACATTTCAAAGGATAGGAACAGAAGGAAAGTTCCTTAACACAATAAAGGAACTGTTTGAAAAACCTACAGCTAACATCATATTCAATGGTGAAAGCCTCATGGCTGTCCCTCAGATCAGGTATAAGATAAGGATGCTCACTGTCACCATTGTCATTCAACATTGTGCTGGAAGTTCTGGCTAGAGCAAATAGGGAAGAAAAAATAGTAAAAGTCTTCCAAATTGGAAAGGAAGCAGTAAAACTTGCACTGTTTGCAGATTACATGATTCTATATGAAGAAAATCCTGAAAAGTCTACAACAAACCACTAGAGCTCATAAATGAGTGCAGCAAAGTCAGAGGATGCAATATCAACACTCAAAAATTGGTAGTATTTCTATACACTGTAATGAGCTAACTGAGGAGGATATTCAGAAAAAAAGTCCATGTACAATAGCAATAAAAAGAATAAAATATTTAGGAATAAATTTAACCAAGTTCATAAAAGATCTATACATAGAAAACTACAAAAAAAAATGCTAAAAGAAATTAAGGAAGCCTAAATGAATGGAAGGACATACTGTGTTGATTGACTGTAATACTAAATATAGCTAAGATGTTAATTATACCCAAATTGATTTATAAATTCAATGCAATACCAATTAAAATCCAAAAGAACATATTTCGTAGAAATAGAAACACCAATCAAATTTATTTGGAAGTGCAGGGTGCCCCAAAGAGTGAAAAGTATCTTGAGAAAGAGGAGTGTGGTGAACAGTGGTCAAAACAGCATGCTACTGGCATGAAGATAGATATCTGACCAATGGAATTGCATTGAGTGTTCAGAAATAGACCCTATTACTTACAAACAATTGATCTTTGGTAAGGTGGTCAAGTCGACTCAACTGGCACAGAACAACCTCTTCAACAAATGGTGCTTAGAGAATTGGATATCCATATCCAAAAGACTGAAAGAAGACCCCTATCACACACTGTTCTAGTTTGCAACCTGCTGGCATGGCTTTTAAAAAGTGAAACTTATTAAGTTGCAAGTTTACATGTTCTAAGGCCATAAAAATGTCCAAATTAAAGCAAGGCTAAAGAAATGTCCAATCTAAGGCATACAGGGAAAGATACCTTTGTTCAAGAAGGCCAATGATGTTCAGGGTTTCTCTCTCAACTGGAAAGGAAGGTGGTGAATATAACAATATCTGCTAGCTTTCTTTCCAGGCCTCTTGTTTCATGGAGCTCCCCTGGGGATATTTTCCTCCTTCATCTCCAAACAACGTAATTACAGGAAACCTTGACTAGAGAATGAGACCTTGTATATTGTACAGGTTAGTATAATGCCCTGATAATCAGGGAGTAATTTGGGCAGAAAATAAAATGTACTGGCAAAGTCTGCTTGAGGTACAGGGGACAAATTTGGAAATATTAAACTTCCCCACCTAGGGAATTTCTGATATTCTTACAAGCATTGGGGATTCCTAGTTTATTAAGCCAAACTCTCAATCTTGGAGTTTACCATTATGAAACTTAATCTTGCAAAGGGAAAAAACTAAGCCCAGTTATAATTATGCCTGAGTGACCCCCAAAGAACCTCTTTTGTTATTCAGATATGGTCTCTCTCTCTCTAAGTCAACTCTGCAAATAAACTCACTACTCTCTCCCACAACTGGGATGTGACTCCCAAGAGTGTAAATCTCCCACGCTGCTTGGTAGATGATTCTGGGGCAAAGTTTGGCCTTGGCATCATGGGATTGAGAAAGCCTTCTTGACCAAAAAAGGGATGAAAACTGAAACAAAATAAAGTTTCAGTGGCTAAGAGATTTCCAAGTTGAGAGTTCATTCTGGAGGTTATTCTTATGCATCATATAGATATTCCTTTTTAGTTTCTCACATATTCGAATAGCTAGAAGGAAATACCTGAAGTTGTTGAACAGTAATCCAGTAGCCTTGATTCTTGATGATGACTGTATAACTAAATAGCTTTTATGGTGTGACCATGTGATTGTGAAACCTGACGGACACTCCCTTTATCCAGTGTGTGGGCAGATGAATAAGAAAATAAATAAATAAATAATAAGGGGGATAAGGGATGTTTTTCGTGTTCTTATTAATTATTTAATCAATTTTTTTTGAGTAATGAAAGTGTTCTAAATTTGATGGTGGTGATGAACGCACATCTATATGATAATATTATGAGCCATTGATTGTATACTTGTGATAATTATATGGTATATGAATTTTTTCAGTAAAATTGTATTAAAATTTATAGAGGGTTCAATAGATGATTATTGCTTGTTTGATTAATATGAATCAGAATTTACCAGGTATTATAACAAACTTTTTAGAAATCTTTTAGTACATAAACCAATGAAAAGTGTGGGTAACACTTTATTTCTTAAAGAATAAATCACTTTCTCATTAAAAAATAAAATCCTCCCTAAAAACTACATTATAGGATTAAATGCATTGATAAATTTGACAGAGAATGCCTTTTATTGAAAAAAATTATCAAAAATGCACATATAATTTTCAAATTTTAATCTTTTTGATTCATCCAAATAATGTAAGCTGTATTAAGTTGCATATTTTATATTATTAAAAAATGACTGCAACACAAAGGAACTTCCTATATCTTTCCCCTATCCCATTTTATTTGGTTTATTTTTCATCATTTCTAATTACTAAATGTTATCACAGCAGATTTGAAAAATGTATATCTTGTATAAAACTATACAATGTTTGCATTTGCTAAAATCATTCTCTCATTGTATTTATAAATAGTCAAAACTTTGTGCAAGTACATAATAATGACCTAAGGACAAAGTGAGAAGAGAGAATAAATGAGAAAATATAAAAACTGCTGACTAGCTCATTTCTCTTTAACTAAGGGAGAGAGGAGAATATATGAAGAGGAATTTCATCATGAAGGATTTGGAATTACTTCCTGTCAACAGGGGCACTAAAATATATGTTTTTTTGATTGAACAATAAACTGAGGTAATAAAGCAGTAAAAAATCCAATAATGTCTGATTACACAAATATTTTATATGCCATAAGTAAGTCACATAAGTAAGTCCATACACAATTTAAAGCAAACACAAGCCCACAAAAATTTACTATACCTGCGACTAAATATTTTGACCATTACACTTTGCCATGAATTGTACATAAATAATTGTTAATCATCATATAATGTAGTCTTTGACAAAATATTTAAACTATTTCATTTGCTATTCGGGCACACATTGTGTTAAACTGAATCTAATTTATCTCAGGATTCTTCCATAAAAATGTATTGAAACTGATACCAAATCTGTATCAGAGATAGAATTCATAACACTATATATCCATTTACTACATGATAATTCATTATAACAATTAAAAAATTGAAAAGTACTTTCCACAATTATCTGATTGTTTGATGTATATTATGATATTACTCACACTGTGTCTCATGAGAAGAAATGAGCCTATTTGTATTTAGTGGCTTCTGAAGGATATACTAATCTAATGAAATTAAAGCAGGGAAGAAAATAGGCTAAGGTACAATATTTGTCCTAACCTGTTCTAAGGAAAAACATCATATAATTAATCTGTTAAAACCATCTTCATGGTGCTGGCTCAAAAGAAGCATTAAAATGCAATTAAGGGGGGTGCAAGTGTAGTTCAGTGGTAGAATTTTCACCTGCCATGTGGGAGAATTGGGTATGATTACTGGCACATGCACTTCCCAAACAAACAAACCAACAAATAAATGAAAAACCACACAAACAAAAATTCAACAAATGGGCTGCAATAAGGGGATATTCACATGGAAAAAAAATAAACTGTGATCCCCACCACACAGCATATAAAAAACCCTGCAATTAAAGGACTTGATATTCTTTATGGTAATCAGGGAGGTTACTGATTAAACCACTTAATGTCGACATACAATAATATGAAACTGGAAATAATCAGAGGCTCATAGCACTGTAAATTTGAACTTAAATTTTAAGACTAAATAATTGGCTAAAGCCTTATGAAGTTTTTAAATTTATCTTTCATGGATCAAGAAAACTGGTTATATTATTTTTAAGTGTTTTTCAGTTAAAAAAAAAGATGCATGACAGTCACTTATTTTCCTGTTAGATTTTTGACAGAAACTGGAAAGGCTTCATTTTAATAGAATATATATATATATATATATATATATATATATAAATATATTCTATTGCTATGTTACATACATTATATATTGTATATTTTCTATTGTTGCATTATATATACCAATTGGGTTACTAAATGTACAAATTTAAATTTTTTGGAGTAATGAAATGTTAAAAAAATCTATTGTGATGATGAACGCATGTCTATATGATGATACTGTGAATCATTGATTGTACACTTTGGATGATTATATAGTATGCGAATATATATCTCATTAAAATTGCATAAAAATGACCCCATCCACAACGGGTCTGCACCCATAGGAATGGATTAAAAGAACATGACATAATCTGGAGTACCTAAGGGTCTCAAACCAGCACAGACAGACAAAATTATTCCCGACAAAATAAGAAAGAAATATTCCTGAATGCTACCTTGTTTCTGGAACTGTTCAGTTGGTTATAGCTGCTGGTTTTTATAACTACATCCTTCCACTATACCTTCCATAGTCCCTTCACACTCAATAAGCACCTCAATTGGTTGTGGTTCTCTGCCTGGTAGAATGAATCAAAAGGTCTGGATCATTAGTTGTCCTACAAGAATTGTGTTGTTGGAGTTATCTATTGATCTTAATCGCAGGGCATGATGATACTATGAAACATCCTAAAGAATTTGATGAATTCCAGGCAAACTCCTCTTTACTGCCATTTTTAGTTGGAGTTCTAATTTGTCCTTGGTAATCAGGATCCTTGGTTATCAAGGATTACAATCAATCCTTGGTAATCAATATAGTAACTCCTTTCTTTGCTGGGTGTCAGTTTTAACATCCTCAATGGAATCTTTGCATGTCTCCTAGTGGAAGCATGCCTTTCTTTAGAAATAACAACTTTAGTGGAGCATAAAATCATGGCTTCACAAAGCAAAATTTGTGTGTGTGTGTGTGTGTGTGTGTGTGTGTGTGTGTGCATATATCAATAAGAGGTAGTAATGGGTGGTGCCATTCCAATTTCCAAACTTTGATTCCTAGATCCATAAGTCCTGGCAGTGGGGGGAACACCACTATTTATTGGATACTGATTTGGAACATAGTCAATTCCCTGAAGAAAATTGCTCAAGTCCTGCAAGGTTTTGGAGTCTTCAAAAGGGCATAATACATTTCTATTTATCAAGATGCTACAAGATGATGGGTAGCATGGTATGACCATGGAATTCCATGAGTCTGGGTCCATTGCTGTACTTCATTTGCTGTGAAATGAGTTCCTTGATAAGAAGCAAGTCTGTGTAGTATATCACAATGATGAGTAGGTAGTCTATCAATTCAGGGATGGTAGTTTTGGCAGAAGCATTGCATTCAGGGGAGGCAAATCCATATATAGAGTTGATGTCTATGCTAGTCAGAACTAAATACTGTCCTTTCCATGATGGAAGTGGTCCAATAAAAATTTTGTTTCCCTTTGCAAACAAAATGAGCAACTGCAAGTACTGCTTGGAGTTCTGCCCACTGGGAGGATTTCCCTTCACCACTGCCCTGCAGGTATGTCACAGAAAGGATCAAAAGTGCTTCATCTGTTCACTTTCAAGTGATGCCTTCAGATCATGCAGAACTGTCTTAAAACAGCCTGACATTTTTTTTTCCTCAGTAATCTAATCTTAGGGAACTCCCCAAGAGGTCATAGTAGGGGCTGGGAGAGAGAAGGTAATGTATCAAAAGTTAGTGATGCCATTTGGGCTGCTCCCTGGTGTTACTTCCTTGTACCTTCAGGACCTGCTCAAACCCAATCTTATATCCACCACTTCCATTTGGTAGTAGAGTGCTGCTATACACATCACACTTTTTGGATTGGTGGGTCAGAAAACACCAAGTATATGATAGGCATGTCAGGTTTCATGGTAACTTGCTGGCCCATTATTATCATTCAGTCTCTTCTAAGGTTCAACTGCAGGTCAAAAGCTTCTTCCAGAAGAAGAGTAGTTATCTGCAGAGAATAGCAAGTCTTTGATCCAAATTCCTGAGGGTTCCCACCATAATTCACCTACAGAGGCCTACCAAAGGCACTAAACAGTATCTCTGTCACTGATGCTTCATGTACCATTGGATCTGCTGGACTATATAGCCAAGGTGGTTGAGCTGTTTTGCATGACGGCCTGGACCCATTGAAAGATTTTCTTTGTTTTGGGCCCCATTCAATAAATGGGCCAGAGCAGCACATCCAAATTAAGAATACATTGCCTTCAGAGTCAAACTTTGTGCTTCTATTTTGGTTGTGTTACTGGACAAATGCAAAAGCTTATTCTTCCCATTTGAAATGATACCTTGGCATGCCCTATATCATATGATTCCTAGACAAAATTAAGGACCCTAGAATTTTGTTGGATTTATTTCCTACCATCTGATATACAAATGTTTATGAATAAGTCTGAGTTGTTGCTAACTTCTTGCTCACTAGATCCAATCAGCATAATGTTATCAGTGAAATGGACCAGTGTCATGTCTCATAGAAGGGAAAGGTAATCAATTTCCCTTCAGACTAAATTATTACATAAGGCTGGAGAGTTGAAGCAGGACTGTGAAAGTGTATTGCTGGCTTTGGAGCTGCAAGCAAAATGTTTGCAGTGGCTTTTACAAACAGGTATCAGGCAAAAGAAAAAAAATCCAGATCAATACCTGTATACCAGTTACCAGGGATATAATAATTTGTTCAAGTAATGATAATAGATCTGGAACTGCAATTGCAATTGGAGTCAATTCCCTATTGCATTTTCAATAATCCACTATTATCTTCAAAGACCCATCTCTTTTCTGCACACTGAAATAAGACAATTGAGTGGGGATGTGGTGGCATCAGCACCCCTGCAAATTTCAACTACTTGATAGTACTTGGTGGCACTAATATCTGTCATCCCTACAGGAGGGTTTAATATAGACACTTTGGTTTGGCATCTGCTTGGCCTCTCTTACCATGATAACCCTCATTCCATGGACTAAAACCAATGTACATATTCTGCTAGTTGTTGAAGATGTCTATTACAATTGTACATTTTGCAATTCAAGAAATAACCACAAAATGAGTTTGGAGACACACAGGACAGAACCAATATAAAATTTCAGTGACCTCCCTAAGCCCCTACTTTGACTGGGGGACTACAGTGACATTTTGGGTCTCCTGTTATGAGTGTCAGCTCAGACGCAGGGGTCAATAATAGCCTGAAAAGTCTGATTATTTCCTTTTCCCAAATGCATAATCATCTGTGAAGATTCTTTGGGTAAAATTAGGGAAAAGTTAAACAGT
Organism: Myrmecophaga tridactyla; assembly: GCA_004026745.1. Taxonomy (NCBI): domain Eukaryota; kingdom Metazoa; phylum Chordata; class Mammalia; order Pilosa; family Myrmecophagidae; genus Myrmecophaga; species Myrmecophaga tridactyla. The sequence goes on from PVIY010020805.1 coordinate 37,864, forward strand.
ATAAATTTTTAGTAGTACAACAGCGTCCTTCCTCAAGGGTACTTAGCCTCCCATTTAAAAAAATCCTGAGTCTTCAAACTTCCTAAAGTCTGGGAATTAACTACTCTGCTTTCCTGATTCAAGTTAGATTGTTGTTCCCTTGACTGTTTTGCTTATTCTGGTCAAGTAAGAGTTTAGTAGACAGGTGTCTCAGTTTGCCAAAGCTGCTATTGCAAATACCATGCAGTGCACTAGCTTAAACAACAAGCATTTATTGGCTCACAGTTTTGAGACTTGAAGAAGTTCAAAATCAAGACATTGGCAAGACCATTCTTTCTCTCTGAAAACTAGAGTTCTGGTGCTGCTTTGCTGCAATCTTTGGGATTACTTGGTTTACATCACTGCCTCCTGTCACATGACAATTCTCTATCCACTGACTTCATGCTTCTTATGGTCTTCTCTAACTTCTGGCTTCCAGTTTCTTCTCTTTAAAAACCTGTGAGTAATCTGGATTATGGCCCAACCTCATTCAATTGAGCCACACCTTACCAGAGATAACATCCCCAAGAGATCCCATTTGCAATGGGTTCACAGCCACAGGAATATATATTAAAATTAAGAACTCATCTGTGTTGTGGTAAATGATGAAATCTACCACATCTGCCCTATTAATTTGCATGTAGTTACCCCATAATCAATTAGCCAAACCATAGGTCACTTTGAGTCAGACATTGTGAATACTGTTTTGACTTTGCTGTCCATTATGGTAACAATGTCCACATTGTCTTTGGTCATTAAATGCTGTTATTTGGCTCCTGCCACCCCAAGTTCTGATCATTCCCATTGCATTTAAGGATTCCAGTACAGTAGCAGCAAGTTCTCACTCTAAAATCTGACATACAGAGAAGAATAAACAGAGAGTTCATCAAGGATGCTAAGGATTGTCTCATAAATTCTTACAATTGTGGTGAAAGGTGTATCCTCTGGATACTCCCAGGCTGGTTGAGCATGTCTTGTATGAAAAACTCACTGCAGCATTCCAATATGGCTATGGTTTTCTATACCTTTTCTAAATGATACCAAAGCAGTTCTGGCATTTCAAGCTCATTTAATGTAAGCCACTTCTGGGTGCATGTTTCAGCCAACAAACCAAACATACTGTTAGAGCCCTTTCTAACCACTTAAACTATAATTTTAGTTCCACAAGCTCTGTCTACTGGACCCATGTCAATAAATTTGACTTGGTCCATCTTTGTCTATATTCCACCATTATCCCACACCACTGTATCCATTTTCATATATATTCCCCAGATTTCTCTGAATAGATTAGAAAAATCACATAGTTCTTTTCATTTATTTTGCATATTGTGTGGGTCTTACTTTTTACCTTTGGAGGCCTGCTTGCATTTGAGCCTAGATTCTTATCTAGTAGCAATGAGTTATAGCAGAGGTAAGTCTTGATAACAATAAGCAGTGTCTTCAAAAGCAACTACTGCAGAGAAAGCTGTTGTCTATTCTTCAGAGAAAGCAGGTTAACCTCTTTAGATAGGGATGGAATGGCTGCTGTCACAGCAGTGTCCAGATCATTGAGGCAAAGCTTCACCAGCAACTTTAAGCCCTGAATTAATCCATTTCTTTTCCACTTTTGCTAGCACAGTTGGAGGTAACCAAGCATTTTAGTTTGATTAAAATGCTCTACTATATCAAAAACATTGCAACCCAGTATCTTTTCAGCTATAGGTATTTCTTCTGGGACATACAAGGGTGATATTTTGCTTAGCTCTATTGCCACATCACACCATGGTCTAGCATTGCTCTCTTCACCAACTGAATAGAATGACTTTAAACCTCATCAATCTATAGAAACAATTTCAGAAAAATCCAAAACCAAATCTTCCTTAAGATTCTGTTCCTCCAGGACAACTTCTGGTATAAAAATCATGATGCAAAGAAATCGAATTAGCAGGATATGTGGAGATAGATAGATATTTATTGCAAGGAATGTGATGCATTATGTGATGTGATTCTGGGGCTTGGAGATAAGCAAGCCAGAAAATCATGGGGCAGGCTGGAACTCTAGCATTCTTCTTCAGGAAAGCTCTCTTACGCTGTTAAAACATTTTAACTGATTGAATTAGATCCATCCCAATTAGCTGGAATAATTGCTCTTAAATACAACTGATGATAGATTTCAAAGTGTAAAGGAGACAAAGTGAGATGAGAGAGAAACAGCCAAGAAGCTTGGGTTGTGACTCATTCCCTTCATTAAAATCCTTTAAATCATAAAATCCTTGGTGAAACTATCCAAGTAATATATAGTAAAGAAAGAGGTTGAATTCCCTAATTAAAGCACAAATGCAGTAGAGATAGCTCACAGAAACACTAGCATTGGAAACAAAACAGACTCAAACTCTGAAGGTTCCCAGAAATCTTGGGGAAAGTTGGTACTTGCTGAGATTAACAAAACAGACATTTCAAAGACGTTTCACCTGGAGAGCAAATACAATTCTTTATTTCTTTTATTTGTTAAGGATTTCTAACCTATACAATCTTTAGCAGATAAAATATGTTCTCGCACATTCTAAAGACAGGTAATCTAAAAATCACTATGCTTCCCAGTATTACCAGAGGGATTAGAACTCTACTAATGCTAATAGCTTTCTGAAAGAGTTTACAGGATTGGAAGGATGAAAAATATTATACAAGTAATTACAGTAAGTGTTACGAATGATGTGATAAAGTTAAGTGCAATGTTATGGACAGCAGGAAAACTAATTAAGATGAGATATCCAGAAGACTTCCCAGAAAAAGTGATTTTTTATAACAAAGACCTGAAAGACGAGTGCATTATTCAGTATAAGACTGGTATGCGGTATGGTAAGTTGCAAAATAGTAAGATTGGTGTTATTTGAAGGGCAGAGTCAATGACTAAATTTACTTTGATATGGATCCATTGATCTGACTTATCCTTGTAGTTTTCTTTTTTTTTTCTCTTTAATGAGGCTCAAAGACTGGTTCAATAAAGAAGGCAGAGAGTAGGAGTCATCAAGAATCTCAGAATTTCTACTGAAATAAATATAGTAAGGAGGTGAAATATTTTTAAAATTGTGAGAAAACTGTATTCAAACTATAATTTCTGCTGAGATTTTCTGAACACTGCTTTGGGAGGAAGGAAGTTAGCAAGCTTGAGGAAAGGTCTTTCTGATCATAAAATGGAAAGTCGTAATTTACTTTAATTTTCATTGGTGAAGGATTTCTGGTTGATGCGTTGCCTTGGCTTTGGCTTGCAGATTGACTTCTGAGATATGAAAGAAGAGATCATTGACGTTCTGTTCAAGGAACTAGAAACTCAAGCCATGCAACAGATTGCCATATGGATCAGCATGTGAAAGCAGGCCACTGGAAAGAAACAAAGAAATTTTGGAGTAAAGTTTTCAATGCTTCAAGATATAATTTACTGGATGCTGAAGCAAGGGCAGGGTTTGGGTGTGGGGCATTTTTTTTTTCCCAGTAGGTATGTTTATGTGAAGAAGGGATAGGGGAAAAGAAAGAAGATTAAAGATTTAGAAATTTAAATCTCAAAGATACAGCTGTTTTTAGGAGACAAGAAGAGGTTAAAGCTTCAGAATTAAGATTCACCATGTAAATAAGAACATTTGAACAGATCCTGGCATGTGTGGGTTATAGGAGGACAATAGATCTCCCCCAGAGATCTGTTGCTGTTTTCTATAGGCACTGCATTAATTAAGGTTTTCTAGAGAAACCGCATCATAAGGTATATGGGAATATATATTGACAGATTTATTTTAAGGAATTGGCTTACTCAATTCTGGTACAAGTCTGAATTCCCTAGGGTGGGCCAACAGGGTGGAAGTTACAATAAATGCTGATATTGAAGTCTTGAGTCTGAAATCTTTAGGGAATCCCAGCAGGCTGGGAACTCACAGAAAAGTAGAGGGCGTAGAACTTGGAGCAGATTTTCCTCTTCTGGAAACCTAAATTCACTCTATTAAGGATTTGTACTGATGGGTTGGGGCCCACCCACATTAATGAACATAATCAGGTTTATTTAAAGTCATTTGATTATAGAAGCTAATCACATCTATAAAATACATTCATGGCAACACTCAGGCCAACGTTTGGCCAAATAACTGAACATCATAGCCTACCCATGTTGACAAATGAAATTAACCATCACAGGCAGCATAGATATGCCTTTTCCAAACAAATCATTTTTTTCCTGCTTCCATGCTTTTATTATTACTGTTCCCTCTGCCAAGAATACCCAACATTTACTGACAAGTTACTAGCCATTTCTGGATGTCTGGAGTAAAGAAGAGACCTTCAAACTCTACACGATCCTGAAAAGACCCTCTTCCTTCCCAAGTCATCCAAACCCTCAGCCCAAGAACCATCAACATCATTCATTATGCTATTTATCTTTGTTTACATTTGTCAAAAGAAACTCAGCATTCCTAGATATTCCACAGGCTCCAGTTCTTATGAAACTCATTGAGTAAGTATCAAGGTAAGCATACCACTACATCCCAGTCCCTGTGCTCTTCTCATATATATTTAGCTTTAGATATTTATTATCTTATATTCTATACATTTTATTTATTTATTAACCTATCTTCTTTTGAAAATATGTGTCAGGAGGGCAGGATTTTGTTAGCTTTATATACTGCTGTATCCTCAAGATATAAATTAATAAGTAAACATTTGCTGTATGAAATTAAGTAAGCATTTCTTGCATAGAAACAGAAAATTTTAGAATATAATAAGTTTTTATTTATTATTAATTAGTGAAACAATGTCAAAGCATTGTGAAATAATGTCAAAACCCTTATTTTATACATGACGACAAAATAGTCACAAACTGATTCATATTAAATATAAATTGGCATAATAAAGTAAAACTTTCGAGTTTAGATTTTACTCTAATGAAGGCAAATAAAAATCAGTTGTATTGAATATTCTGAATTGATTGAAAACATCTGTAGATTGCCTAAAGATAGACTGATACTATTCTTCTAAAGTAATAAGAAAACTTATCATGAGGTGTCAGTCATTTTCTTAATTTCTCCCTGCTTACTTCCAAGCAAGTATCTTTCATGGATATAGTAATTAATATAAGGTCTTCTTTGTATGGAATTTTAAAAATTATCATGTTTTCTTCTTCATATCTTTATCTTTCATATTGATAATTCAGTTTCTTTTAACAATATTAAAATATTTATTAAATATTTACTGATAATTTAGTTGTCTTTAAAGATATTAATAAATATTTATTAATATATCAATAAAACTTACTATTTCTCCAATATTCTCAGAAATTCTGCCTATAATATGCTACAATGCAGCATAACAACTTACAATAATCTAATACTTTCAGTCTTAGGTACTAAAACATGGGCAGAAGCCTTGAAGTTGATGCTGAGAATCTAGACATGCCCTATTCGTCTACATGAAGATGAAGTTTCTTTTTAATTGTTTTTATGAGCAATGAAATGATTTGTAATTTGGAGATTATATTTATTTATATAAGAAATAGAGACACAAAACCTTTACCAGATGTTAT